>JAPEBW010000106.1:0-88673 GCA_027405785.1 Ophiocordyceps robertsii
CGCTCTCCTGTCTCTCCATCAAGTCAGCTTCCCGACGACGAGGCCCGAGCGGCTTCCCCAACCTCAAGCAAAGCACGCGCCCAGTACCAGCTCAACTCTTATGCCCCTCGGACCTGCGTATCTGGATCCTGCACGCTATCGCCCCTTTTCTAGAAAGAATCGTTCTTGTCGACCCCGAGTAGCCCGAGGCGGCTCACCTGTTCGAGCGAGATAGTACTCCAGGTCTTCTTCGGCCGACACGCAACCAATTTTGCTCTCGCTCACGGTGCCGTTCATCTTTAGCCCTTACTTGCCTGCTTGTCGGTTTGTACAAGACAGAAATTCGGTCCTTTCATCCGTGAGCTTCCGATCGCCACCGCCGGTCTCCGTCTCGCTCTTCCTCCTCACTCTTCCGTCTTCCACTGGGTGTGAGCGAGGACCAGGACGCCATCGCCTGTTGCGAGCCTTCACCACCGGCCCAATCGCGAGCCTACATTAACACCGTTTCGTCCCACATTTTATCCAGCCAGCGACAAGCATCTTTTGTCGCGTCGCGCCCCGGCCATGTCTCGCTCAACCGCTCAGGGCAGCGGGGCAGCCTCCCGCAAGATCTCGTTCAACGTGAGCGAGCAGTACGACATTCAGGATGTCGTCGGAGAGGGCGCCTACGGAGTTGTCTGGTAAGTCTCTACTGGTACCACTGCCTGCGCTACTAAATGCTCACCGAGCCCGGTCCTGTAGCTCTGCCATCCACAAGCCTTCCGGCCAAAAGGTGGCTATCAAGAAGATCACCCCCTTTGATCACTCCATGTTCTGCCTCAGAACACTACGAGAAATGAAGCTCCTGCGCTACTTCAACCACGAAAACATCATCTCTATCCTCGACATCCAGAAGCCCCGGGGCTATGAAAGCTTCAACGAAGTCTACCTCATCCAAGTATACCCTCGCCTCATGCTCTGGCCCATGATCTATGCTAGGACCTCAATTGCTGACTTCGACGACTGCATCTGTAGGAATTGATGGAGACGGATATGCACAGAGTCATTCGCACCCAGGACTTGTCAGACGACCATTGCCAATACTTCATTTACCAGACACTACGCGCTCTTAAGGCCATGCACTCGGCCAACGTGCTGCACCGAGACCTGAAGCCCTCCAACCTTCTCCTCAATGCCAACTGCGATCTCAAAGTCTGCGATTTTGGCCTCGCCCGCTCGGCGGCATCGCAGGAGGACAACTCGGGATTCATGACGGAATACGTCGCGACCCGATGGTATCGCGCCCCCGAGATCATGTTGACGTTCAAGGAGTACACAAAGGCAATTGACGTGTGGTCTGTGGGATGTATTTTGGCCGAGATGCTGAGCGGCAAGCCCTTGTTCCCCGGCAAGGACTGTGAGTCTCTTCTACCTTCCTTCTCTACCCGGCTATGTAGTGCGGCGACTCCCTAATGGCCCAAAGAGCTGCGGCGCCGCTTCCAGACCAAAGAAAGTACCTGCTAACAGACTTGGCTCTGTTAGACCACCACCAGCTGACTCTCATTCTGGACGTCCTCGGCACGCCAACAATGGAAGACTACTACGGTATCAAATCCCGCCGAGCCCGCGAGTACATTCGGTCTCTGCCCTTTAAGAAGAAGGTGCCATTTCGCACCCTGTTTCCCAAGACGTCGGACCTGGCGCTCGATCTTCTGGAGAAGCTGCTGGCCTTCAACCCGGTGAAGCGCATCACGGTAGAAGAGGCACTCAAGCACCCGTACCTGGAGCCGTACCACGATCCCGACGACGAGCCGACGGCGCCGCCGATCCCAGAGGAGTTCTTCGACTTTGACAAGCACAAGGACAACCTGAGCAAGGAGCAGCTGAAACAGCTCATCTACCAAGAGATTATGCGATGAAGCCTCGGAGCTCAGGCCCGCCTGACGGGGAACAAGCGGCAGATCAGAAGGGGTTTGAGGAGGTAAACGCAGGACATTTCACAATACGTGATCGAGCCAGGTGGGAGGCAGCGGGCAGCCGTCAAGATCAGGCACGCGCAGTGAGTGAGGTATTGTGAAGTGGATACTGAATACTGGACGTGGCTGGGCGGCCATGGATGGGGGCGGCAAGGATGTGGGGAGACTGATATAAAGGAGGCCTCTAGATACTTTCCATTGTAGTTCTTCATGTTGTCAGATAAAAGACCCTTTGTTGTGTGTGTAAACGGTCATTGAGACGCCTCGGTCCCGTTTGGCGACAAGGCAGACTCACTGGCTGAGGACAGCCCCCCTTCAAGGGAGATGTTGTGGGGCATCGAAAAAGTTCCAGTTTCCCGCGGCTACTCTAGCTGTGGTCGGCGCGTTGGCCCTTGCCTCGGGGCTGCTTGAAAATGTCGCAAGCTGCTTCTTCTTGGTGCAGCACTTGATCCACCCCCGCATCCCCCTCCCCGGCAGACAAGGGCGATGAGACGATGATACCCGGAGTTTGAAAATGAAACACTACTCTTTCTTTTCTCCTTGACCTCGGCTCAGAGGACAGGCCTTTCAGGCCTGACACAACCATGAGGCATCACGATCAGCTTCATCGAAGCAGTGAGCAGGGCATCAGGTCCCTTTTGGCCGATCCATGTGACCTGCAATTGCCTGCAAGACTCCTTCAGGCGAGGGCGTGTCGGCGCAAACGTCGGGCTCAAAGTCAAACGTCTTTACCAGATGGGCCCTCGTGGTCGGGCCAATGGTGGCGATGCAGGTCTTGTCGTCTCGCCGACCGGGCGGGACCTTGACTGTGGCGACATCGAGTAAGCCGAGGCCGTGAAGCATGCTGCCGCAGCCGGTTGGGGAGAAAACTACAACCCAGCGGACGGGGGCGTCGTCGGTGCGGCGCAGCGAGGCGGCAAAGTTGTCGGGGAACGAGGCCATGACGCCCGAGCCGTAGACGACCTCTTCGTCGACGCGGATCCGGTCACCAGCGGGCAAGGCGGCGTCCATGAGAGTGCGAGGGATGATGTCGCGACGTTGCTCGCCGACGAGAAAGAGCAGGGGCGGGCGAGTGGCAGCAGCAGGGCGGTCGGGGTGGGCGTAGTAGTGCTCGAGGATGAAGCGGGCGAGGGCGTCGCCGTTGCCACTGTGCTGGCCGAAGATTCGCAGGGGCGGCTGCTGCGGGATGGCCTCGAGGGCGCGCGTCGTGGCGGGGCCGACGCTGTAGACGGGCACGTCTTGTAGGTGAGGCCAACCGGGCGGGCCTATATAGGGGGGAGAGAAAAGGAGGCGGATGAGCGGAGGCAGTCAGCAAAAGGGGTGCTGTGGGGTGGGGGTTTGCCAGAGGGTGATTGATGCTAAAGGGCGAGCAAGGACGTGGCGAGATGATGGTCATAAGGCAGGCAGCGGGCTGGGCTGCAGGGCGGGCATGATCACCTCCAGGCGCATACCTTGGCCATCGGCGACAACCTTGGCAAAGGCCTCGACGGCCCGCTGCGACGTGAATATGAGGCCTCCATAGGCACAAGCCTCGTTCCGGCCGACCTGGCGCTGGCGGAGCAAGTCGCGGAGCCTGGCGGTGGCCGTGTCCTCGAGCCGGTGGGACAGGACGGGGACGAAGCACGGGTCGAAGCGGCGACGGCGAGCGCAGCTGGCGGGTGGGGCGGAGAGGAGTTCGTGATAGGCGTCGGTCGGGGCTGACTGCGTCTTAAGAAGGAGGACGGGCACGGCGGCGGTGGCGGTCGAGCTGGATAGGCCGGACGATGATGTCGGGGGTCCGGGCGGCAGCGGCGACGGGGACGGCAGCGACGGCATGGCGAGAGAGGAGGAAGGGGGGGAGGTCGGTCCCGGGCCGAGCGGTGGCGGGGACGGGACAGTGGAGGGGAGAGGAAGGGGCGCCGGCGTTAGCGGACGGGAGCCATGGACCGAAATGTGACTTTTGGTTGGATTGAGTGAGAGGCGGTCGATTGAGGCGGCAAAGAGATCAAGGTCCAGTCAGGTACTGATGGCGCAAAGCAGCTAGGCGGACGTGCTTAGGTGCTCCGCAATCGTCTTTGTTATAATACTATATAGTGACTTAATAAAAAGACTATTTAACTTAGGTTTTTATACTATTTTAAACTAAAGCTTCTTTAAACAAAGCTATATAACTTTACTTTTAATTTAAAAAAAAATAGGTATAACTTATAATTATATATTTTTAACTTTTATACTACTTTTAATATTTTCTAAAATAAATATACTATTATATTATAAACTAGTAAAATTAGTAAGCTATAAGTTAAATTAAAAATTTAACATTATATACTAAAATAAAGCTTAAGAAAAAAGTAATAAGTAAAACTATTTAATTAAAATCTAGCTATTATAAAATCTAAGCTATTATACTTAAACTTTTTACTTAGCTCTTAAAAATCCCTTATAAAGAACTTAAACGGATATAAGATTTATATTTAAAACACTTAAAGTATATAGTATTTAAACGCACTTAAAAAGAATACTATAAATACTATTAAGTTATAATAAAACCCCTATTCCGTTAGCAATCTTAAGTACTAAAAGTACTAATATTTAGTAAATATAACAAGCCGGCCTTAACGGGGCTACAGCACGTAGTCATACTACTATTCGTTGCTACGGGGCAGCCATTTAATCTACCTGCTACGGTAGGTAGTGCGCTAAGCGCACGGCAAAAGAAGATAAATTAACTAAGCTGCTAGCTAGTTAATTAACCACGCCTATTAAGGGTTTGCACGGGCGCAGCCCGGGCCCTATCCAGGGCCCAGCCCGCAACACTACCCCCTCTTTACCCCGCTACCCCTAGGCAGGGCTGATAGGTCGTCTCCCCTAGCCGGCAGCTATAAGCCTAGGCTTAACGTTGCCTGCTAGTGCTTCGGCAGGTCTCGAACCTAAGACCCCTTATTGTAGCTTAGTTAACTATAACGGGTCGGCCTTAACGGGGCTATAGCACGTAGTTATGCTACTGTTCGTTGCTGCGGGGTAGCTATTTAATCTACCCGCTATAGTAGGTGGTGCGCTAGGCGTACGGTAAAAGAAGACGAATTGACTAAGCTACTAGCTAGTTAATTAACCACGCCTATTAAGGGTCTATATAGGCGCAGCCCGGGCCTAATTTAAGGCCTAGCCCGTAATAGTAAAGTAAATACCGCTAAATATAAAGGAGTAACTAGTAAAGTAGATATTACTAGTTATAAGTTATAATTATTAAAGTAGATATTAGTAGTTATAAAGAGAGATAATATAGCTTAATAGTTAGAGATAGCTAGTATTAGCTATAAGCGGTATAAGCTAAATACGCTTATATTTAGCTTAAGCTAGCTTTAGCGAGTAATAAGATTAGTATTAAATAAATTAATTAATGCTTTATATAATCGACTAATACTTTATATAAAGCTAAGGTAAGAGGCCTTCTTTTAAAAAAGAATAAAATCTTATAAAAGGTTTTAAGATAAAGATATTAAGTTTTATAAGTTAGTTATAAGTAATAAAGCGTATATTACTTAATACTAATAATAAAGATAGTATAAGCTATTTTTATTAGCTTAAGAAGTAGTTTAGTAACTTTATAAGTTATATAAAGTATAGGTTATAAATTAGTATATTAAAGTATATAAAAGTATATAAAAAGAAAGCTTTTTAGTAGCCTTAAAAAGGTATAGAAGAAGGTCCTTCCTCCTCCTTCTCTTAACTCCTTTCCTTTCCTTCTTTTTTCTTTTTTAGTTAGTTTTAACTTAAGAAATCCGCATAATAAGATACCCTTACCTTATTTAGTTTAGTAATTCGCTAAGTCTTCTTCTCCCTTTCCGGCTAGTAAATTTAAATTAAATAAATTACGTAGATTTACTTATTATATAAAAAACGATAAGGTTTTTATAATATAAAACAAGCTTATAAGAATCTTTACAAACTTAATAGCTTTAAAAAAAACCACTTAGTATTTATATACTTAGTAAGTTCTTTAAGCTATAAAGTAAGAAAAAGGTATTTATTATAATTGCGTTTATTTAATTATAATAAATAGAAAAAGAAATATCTACTTTTATAATACTATAGCTAACTAGTTAGCTATAAGCTAGTTTAAGGTATTAAGAACTTTCTTATCCCCTTATAAGCTCTATAAATAGTAGTTCTATTTTAAAGATAAAAGTACTTAAACCTTATATTAAAGAATTAGCTAAGCTATAAAAGTTTATTACCCTTCTTAAAGCTTATTTTTAGTTTTATTATGCTAAGATAAATTAAGAAGTAGTAAGGGTTATACTTATATTTAGTTGCTTATAAGACCTAGCTATAATATAGTTCGAACTATTTTTAAAGGACTATATAGATAATAGCCTTAAAGATAGGAAATTTTAAGATAAAGAATATTTTTACGAATTTTAATAACTTTAAAGAAGCTTTATAAAAAACGTTCGGAATTATAAATAAGTAACGATTAGCAAAGCATAAATTAAAAAGCTTTAAGTAAGTTATATCTTTATTAGCTTATATAGCTTAATTTCGATAAATACCTTTTAAGCTAAAATAAGAAGACGATACCTTTATAGCGACTTTTTATAAAGGTCTTAAAGAAGAAGTTAAAGACGAAATTTACTGCTTAGATAAGCTAAAGACGCTATTAAACTATATTAGTCTAGCGGTCTAAATAGATAATAAGAAGTATAAACGCTAGTCGTAAAAAAGCACTATTTTACTTTTAGTAGGGTTATAAAGAAAAACAATAAAAAGTAATAGCGCAACTTAAATAACGCAATAAACCTAAATACCTTTAAAGCGAGCTTATTAAAGCCCGCTAAAAAAGCTATTTAATGCTTTAACTATATAAAGGAAGGCTATATTATAAAAGATTATATTAAGAAAAGGAATTCCTTAGAAAGGAGGTATATACCTATTTATAAGAATAATACCCTCTTAGCTTATAATCCGCGATATACTTTACTACTACTTTTAATTAAAGATACTAAAAAAATCAACGCTAAGCTTATTATACCGACTTTTAGTCCGTTTAAGATTAGTTCGCTTATAAAGTGTCTTTATAAAGAAAAACTTAATAAAGAGATGAAGATAAAAGCTAAAAGCCTAAACGACTAGTAAAAGAATGCTTTTAAGATTAAGAAGAATTATATATAAAGACCTTCTTTATAAACTATTAACGAAGAAAATAAAAACGCTCCTTATTTTAATATAAATATTATATCTTTAAATATATAAGATAATAGTAGCTATAATTTAAAAGACTTTAAATTTAATAAAATAAATAAAAAGCCCTTTTTTAGAAAAGAAGATAGTAATAAGCCTTATACATGTTTTATAAAATATCTTAATATAGTTATTACTTTTAAAAATAAGGCGTATAAGTAGTAATCTGAAACTTAATACTATAAAAATAACTACCTTATATACCTTTTAGATAAATAAGGAAGCGAATAGTTTCTTAAATTAAGGAAGACTTATAATAAACCCGCTATAATAATTAAGGGACTTACTATAAATACTAAGGTTTTTATAGAAAACCTTAGGGAGGATATTAAGGCTAATAAAGAGGAATATATATAAGAAAATACTAATAACCGGATTAAAATCGAATAACTTTTACTCTTTAAGTAGTATAATAAAACGACTATTTAAAACCTTTAAGATAGTAACTTAGTATTTATAAGTAAAATCGTTAAGCTTAAAAAGATTATATATCTTTTTCTATATATATTACTAATTTAATTAAAGATTAAGACGATCTTAAAAAAAAACGATAAGCTAGCTAATAAGCTTAAAAAGATATAGAATTTCTTAATCTCGCTATTAAAGATAGGTTTAGATAATATAGCGAGTATTTCGAGACTAATTATAATCTTAATAATAAGAATTATAATTTAAATATACTACTAAAAGCAGAACGATTTTTAAAAGATATGCTTAAAAACTAGCTAAAAACGTTATAAAACGAGCATAATAACCTTAAGCGATATAATAAGATAATTTATATTAAAGAAGCTTTTATTAATAATACTATAATAAAAGATTATACTATTATTAAAGATCTAGTTTTTAAAGCTATTAAGAAGCTTAATAACTTAAATAAACTAGTTTTAAGAAAAGGACTAAGATCCTTAGTATCGTAAAGAAAATTAAGATTTACTAAAAAGTTAGTAAATAAAGTAAAAAACTAATAAGCTTAGGAATTATAAGGCTATTTCTTAGTTAAAAGAACTTACTTATATTAAATAATAATTCTTAAAGTATAAAAATAACTCTTTTATTAAAATTAAGAGAATATCGCCTTAACGTATTAGTAGATTGCGGTATAATAAGTAGCTATATTTCCCCTATAATAGTAAATCGTTTAAAATTACTTTATAGAAAAACAAGCCTTATATACTTTTTTAAGTAAAAGGATTACCCTTTAAGTATAATAATAGTAAGATTATACTAAAAACTAATTCTTTTAAGTATATACTTAAGATTTATAACTTTAAAGATTCCTTTAACGTCTTAGCTATTAGCTATAATATTATATTAAAACTACTCTTTTTATAGAAATATAATCCTATAATAGATTAAGATAAAAGCTTTTTAAGGTTTAAAGACGATATATTAAATATTCCTCTTTATAGTTTAATAAAGAACAACCCCGGAATAAAACTCTTTAATAATTTTAATATAGTAATACTTAATAATAACAATATAAGGAATAGCAATAATAAGAAAAATAAAGCTTTTTATATAAATATAAATATCGTATTAATAAATATCGTAACGAAAGATAATAAGACGACTAGTATAACTAAAGATAATACGACTACGATTAGTATAACATAAGCGAAAATAACGCCGAACCTTAAAAAACAAACTAAAAGCCTTAAAGATAATTATAAAGCTACTTATAATTTATTTAAAGAAAATCTATTAAATACTTTAAAGGATATTAAGCAGAAATACTTTAAGTAAAAAGATAGGATTAAGAAGAAATAGAATAAAAGAAAGATTAAAAATAAGATATATAAGAATAACTTATAGTATTTAGAAGATACTATTAATTTAAAGCACCTTAAAGAGCGAATAAAGTATATAAGATATTCGGAAGGTACTATTAACTTAAAATACCTTTAAGATCGTTATTTTAAAAGACTTAAAAATTACTTTAAAGATATTTTAATCTATTTACGCCGCTACTTTAAAGTAAACTACTATTACGAGATAGTTAGGATTATAAAATTAAGTTAAAAGAAAGCTTTTAGCTTAGATTTTATAAGATACATAACTTAAATAAAAAGTATTTAAAGTTATTAAAAGATTTTTTTTTTTTTTTTTTTTAAGTTTACGCTAAGGACCTAATCTAGGTTTTTAAAAATTCGATGTTTATAAATAGGAGGGAAAAACCGGAGTACCTAGGGTAAAACCTCCCCTTATTCGTGCTTAGTCCGCCTCGTATAAGGTCTTATAACTTTACGTAAGGAAAAAGGGAGTGCGCCTTCCGCCGCGAGTATATCCCGCTCGCTAAGCAGTTTAACGCGGCCTAGTAAGGCCAAGGCCGCTACTAACTTAAGCGGCCCGCGGTCTAGAGTATCGCGCTTTAGGCTTAAGGTATAGGTAGTAAACCCTCTCCTATCCCCTTTATCTACCTTCTTAATACGGGGGCGGGAGGGGTAAGCGGGATTTTAACCCGCGCCCCTCCCGCGGGTAGCGCGACCTTTAAAAAGTAGGCCTATAGTAGTCCCCGTTAATAGGAATTCAGCGCCCCGCCGTGCGCGTATATTCTTAATCGGGACCGTTATTTATTTACGCCGCCCGGTTACTAATCCCGCGCTTAGCTTTAAAGATAAAGCTTCTTACTTACCGCGCGCGCGCGCTTATACTTCTTCTCCTTCTTTTAAAGACGCGCTTATCTTTCTTATAAGCTTATTATATACTTACCGCCTCGCTTTATTTATATGCCCGCTATTCCTTTATCGTCGCACTCGTTATCTTTATCGCTATTATACCGAAGAAGAAAGTTACTTTTTTTAACCTTAATATAAGTCTACTCCTTAAACTACCGGGTAAAGATACTAAGGATAAGGAGGCCTAGGCCCGTCGTAGCACTAAGCGTAAAATTCCTTGCTATATATATATAGGTCGTTTATTAAGCGATAATACGCTTATAGTTTTCTAAGGCTATTAAAACTAAGCCTATATATATCTAAGTTATATCCGCTATATAAGCTTATATAGTACGCGTAGCTAATCCTCTTTTAGCTATCTTTATAAAAGCGTATATTACGTACTCCTCGGGCAACCGATCTTATTTTTAGGTAAGTAGTCTTACGTTAAACCCGCCTATATACCTCGGCTAATCCCCCTTATAGCTTACCGCTATAAGCGAGGATACGGCCTATAAGCTTTACGCCGCTTAAAAGAAGTTATATAAATCCGGTCGGCCTATTAAGCGCTTTATATATATAAAGCTCGCCTCCGTAGCGATAAAGCTTTGGTAGCATGCCGGCGCTACTACGGCACGGGCTCTTACGTTTAGTGCTCCCCCCGGTCCCGCCTCCCTTAACGAAAACGTTAAGCTACTTACCTTTACCCTCGGCCGCTTTATTAACAACGCGCGCGCGGCCCGTAAAGCTAACGCCAAGCTCGCTAATAAGGTTAACGGCACTATTATAGTTATCTACTAAACCGTTTATACTATAGCCCGGAACTTAAAAAGTATAAAGAATACGCTATCTATAATAGCCGATTACCTTAGCTTTAGCGGCTATAAAGGCCGAGATATCGCCTTTAAGGGTCGTTTGCTTAACTTAAACCTTATACGTGCTTATGCCGCCCTCGCACCGCTTAAGCCCCCGCTACTTAAGGTTCTTATTATCTTAAAGGACTTTAAGGCTAAAGCTAAGGCTAAGAAGAAGGCTTAAGCTAAGGCTCTCGCTAAGGCCTATGCTTAAGAGCGCGCCGCTCTCGCTTAAGAGCTTAAGTATAAGGGAGTGCTTAAAAGCAAGGGTAAAGGAAAGGCTATTAAGGCTAACGTCGTGTCCGACTTAAGGGAGCCTAAGCTTAATATCGGTAATAACGAGTCGGAGAAGGAGCTAGATAAGGGCGACGATAACGCTAATAAGGCTAAGACCGAGGTCCTTAAGGACGGGGATAGCCCCCTGCCCGGTCCCGACTTAGTCTTTATCGTTTTCGATTATAAGAGCGGCGGTAATAGCGATAATAATAACGACCTCGCATTACTCCTCGCCTCTCTTACTCTTAGCCTATCCGCGGGCCGCGACGTCCCCCTGCCTATACCGAAGCGGGCTTATAATCTCTTTAAAAGCAGTGCCTTTAGGGCTAATAGCCCCGCAGTCCCCGCCCCGAAGCGTATTCGCGCCGTCTACGCTCCTAACCTAGCTAGTAAGGAAGGGGACACTAAAGACTTTAGCTTAGACCTTAAGTACCTTTAGTTTTTCGCTTATAGTAAGGCGGGGTCTCTTCCCCTTAATTTTCTTATAACGCTTAATTCCACTTAGTTAACTAAGTATTATCTAGGTCGCCTTACCCGGCTTAGTCTCGTGCCGCCTTCGACGCTAATAGCGGGAACCTCGTAGGCCCCGAAGTAAACGCCTTAGCGGGCTGCTAGCGGGACGACTTCTTCTACGTCTACTCCCGCCGCGACCTTAAGTCGCCGTAAGCGCGGGAGGGGGAGGGCATTAGTTACTCTAACTTATAGTCGTGGCTAGGTAAGGCGTTCTTATAGCACTCCTTAAACGGGGAAGTCCGCTATTACTCTTAGTCGCACCCAGCGCGGCGCTAAGGACGATAATAATAATAAGCTTAAATATTAGTTATAGTAAAAGGGTAGTATTAAGGGGAGGGGAATCGGGAGAAGAAGCTAGCTAGAGCGCTAGCCCGGGGTAGGTCTAGTAAGGGCCTTATAAGCTAAGTAAGGTCTTAGGAAAGGGAGGTTTCGGCGTTTTAGTGCTTCGTAGCGTTTATTATATTAGTAAGTTATCCCCTTAAGGCGAGCTAAAGGGACGATTTAATTAATATATATCCCCTCTTAACTAAGGTATAGCCGGAGCCGCTATATATACCCTATCTTCCGTTTAATATAGTCGTATTGCTAGATCGAATTATTATAAGCGCCTTAAGCCTAAGAACTATCTTATTAGCGTAGCCGCCGTCTCCTATTTTTAAAGCTTCGCCCGCACCTCGCTTATATTACGGAGCCGCTATAGCAACGTCCCCCTTACTTTACTAGTTAGCTTATAGCTTATTATCGCGTAGTAAATAGTATCCCGCCGTTGCTTATAGTTATAAAGGGGCGATACTACTTTAAGTATGTTGCGGCGGAATAAGAAATCTTTAAGGCCTATTACTCCGGTTTATATCTAGGTAATCGTAAAGCTTAAGTACTTAAGCAACGCCCTATAACGGTTAAGCGCTATAGCCTTATCGAACCGGGGCGGTAGGTTAGTAGGGTAAAGTATAGTCCGGCGCTATTTAATAAGTTCCTCCTTTAAGCTTTACTATTTAGCCTATTCTTTAAAGAGGATTTCCTTTATCTTTTTCTTCTCTTAAAGCTCGCCGGACTTAACCTAAGACCGTACCCCCCTTAATGCCTCCGTAAGCGGTAGTCTTAAGGGCGTAGGCCGCCTTAATCGTCGTCTATATTACTAAAGTAGTCTTGCTACTAATATAAACGCGCGTCGGATTTAGTTTAGGATTCCGGAGTCTTTTAGTCTCTTAAAAGTATTAGCTATTTTTTAGTTTAAGTAGAGGTCGATTAGCGGGACCTAGGTTTCGGCTTTAAGCTAGTAGACTAAGGTAGCTTAGTAAGCTCCCGCGACTATCCGGAGGTAAGCGGTTTAATCCCGTGCTAGTTTCGCGGCTATCCCGCGGGGCTTTCCGTCCGCCGGGGTTATCTTATAGAACGTAATTATAGCGTATACTATAAAGGAACGGACGACTTTACTATAGACTTCCCGGGCCTTAAGTAAGGTATATCCTTATATAGACGCTACGAGCTTTATAAAGGCTAGGTTCTACCTTTTTAGCTTAGCGCGTAACTTATCGAGGTATGCCTTTTACTTAAGCTTATAGTCTACCTATACCCTTAAGAGCCTAGCGTCTTAGACCGGCACTACCGTGTTAGCCTTAAGGCGGATAGGGGTCGTAATCGCCTTATGTTTTCTTATAAAGTAAATAAGCTTACTCTTTAAAGGTTTAAAGTTTACCGCGAACTCCTTTACTTATATAGCGTATACTTCCTAGGCCGCCTTAAGCTACGCTATTATCGATCCCTCGTTAAGGCTAACGTTAAGGATATTTATATCGTCGGCGAAACTAATAATATAAACTCCTTTTAGCTTTTCTAATCTTTTATAAAGGGGTGTTATATAGTAAAGGAATAGGATCGGGGAAAGCAGCGAGCCTTAAGGGACCTTAGTAGTAATTTAGACCGGTATAGCCTTTCTTTTATTAAAATAAAGGGTTAAGTAGCGTTTATTTATAAAGCTATAGGCTAGCCTTATAAACTACTTAAGGTAGCCCTAAAGGGTAAGTTCCCTTAAGAGTTTCTCGTAGTTAACTATATCGAAGGCCCCCTTAATATTAAGTTAAAGGAACGATATAATCCCTTTTTTAGCCTACGTTACGCGTATTAGTTTTATTACTTAAAGTATTGCTGCCTTTATAGACCTCTTTTTTCTATTCTTAAACTATCCTTTAAGTAAGACCCCGTTCGCTTCCGCCGCGGTCGCGAGTCTTTAGGCTAAAATCCACTTTAAGATCTTACTTATTATTAGTAGGAGGGAAATAGGTCTTTACCCCCCGGCGGTGCGGTATACCCCGGGTTTCTTCCTTAGTTTTTTTAGCACTACTACGTTCGCGGACCGGAACCGGGTCGGAAAGTGCGATATCTTTATATAGGCCGTAAAGATTATCGCTAGCTAGGCTAAGAGCGCTAGGCCGTAAAGCTTAAGGAAGCTAAGGGGAACTTTATCTAAGCCTACCGCTTTCTAACTCGCTATTTTGCCTATTGCTTAAGATATATCTATAAGGTCGATACGCCGTTCTATAAAGAGTTCCCTCTTAGCCGCGCGCTAAGGAGGTCCCGGAAGCGTTGCGGCTTCGGCTAAAAAGAATCGTTCCGCTAAGAGTTAAGCTTTCTCTTTAAAGTTAGGGGTTAGTTAGCGTTCGTAGCCCTTACCTATTAACGGTAATAGGTACGCTAGGTTTAGGGGTAGCTTACTATATAGCCGCGCTTACCGTTTAACGTTTTATAGCTTAGTATTATCCGCGCTAATCTCTTTAAGGAAGTCTTTTTAGTATTCTTATCTCGCATCGCGCACGGCTCGCTTTTAGGCTATAGCCGCTTCTTATAGCGCTTCTTAGTTTACTTAAGTCCTATATCCCTTATAGTGTCTCCGGGCCCTTTTCGCAGCTTAGGTAGCTTAAGTCGCCTTTAAGGTAAACTATATATTGCCCCTTAAGATCGCTTACTTCCGGTGCGGGACTATCGCGCGGGCAATCTTATTAAGATTATTATATAAGCTATCTATTTCCGTATTAATCTCTTACGGGCTGCGGAGCGTAAGCTATTATATCCCGAGCTAGGATAGGGTTTCCGCCTTAACCCTTTTCTTTTCCGCCTCCTTTTACCTTAGTATAGCTAATACCTCCTTTAGCTTAAAGCTTATCTTAAATAAGACTACTTATAGGATATAGTCGGACCCCGTAAGGTTTAGGTTTAAGCCGATAAACTATATAGCCGTTTCCGTCGTAGCTTATACGAGGTCGATTATACTATTTTTATATTTATAGAAGAAACGTATATATTCCCCTCTTAGTATAGCTAGCTTAAGCCGGAGCCGTGCGGCCTCCTTAATAAACTATTTTACCTCGTTAAAAGTCTAGTTATAGGCGTCTTAAAGCGGGTAATAGATATTAAAGTCCCTTACTAAGACTAGCGGGCCTTAGCTATTAACCTTACTTAAGGCCTTAGCTAAGCCTGTTTAAATTCCCTTTAGTAGCGAGTATAAGGACCTTAACCTTATACCGTCGCTAAAGGTTATCTCTTATTAGTTATATCCGGTCTAAGGTATCTATATCCCCGCGTTGTGCTTTTTATAAATATATATCGCGTTATAGCCCTCCCCGTAAACTAGCCGGTATAGTGCGCCTCTTAAGGGCGGGGCCCCTAAGCCTTATATTTTCTCTATCTCTTAAAGCGCTATTATATTATACTTAGCGCGGTAGCTAAAGGCTAGTCGTGCTAGCTCGTATCTCTTTTATATATTTTAATAAAGGATCTTTAATTTTATACGTAAAGGGTTAAGGTAAAGTTCGTTATTTAAGATAAGGTAATAGCTTAAGTTAAGAGCGATGCGCTTTATTATCTTATATAGCGTTTAATATTACTTAGGTTAGTGCTTACTGCTTATACCTTAGCTAGCGGGGCCGACGGCGTCTATCTATCTTTTCTCGGCCGCTTAAAGCGTTTCCGCGCTTATAACGAAGTAGGCCCTTAATCCTCTACGGAGGGAAGGGGGATTTAAAGGTCTAGTTAGCCGTAGGTACTAGCAAAGCGTTACGGGCGGTTTAGGTAGTAGTCCTTTACTTTATCCTAGGCTTTTACCGCTACGGGGTAAGTGCGGGACTATACTAAGTGCTGCCCGCTATAAGATACGTAGTTATAAAGGATTTCGCCCTTTTTTACGTAGCACTTATCCTCGCCGCCTATATATAAAGTCCCCTTATAGTAAGTATAAAGCTATATTAAGGTATAACGTTTAGTAATATACTTATATTTATAGTAATTATAATATTAAGTAAGTTTAACCGAATTATTATATAGCTTATATCGAAATATTTAGGCCTTAAGGAATAAGCCTATATCGTATAGCTTATTAGCCTTTACTAAGCTACTTATACTAATAATAAAGGTTATAGCCGTTAAAGTCTTAGTTTAAAGGCATATTACTCGCGCTTATATAACTTTTACTTTATTAATATTAGCGATCTCCTTAATTAAGAGCGTCCTATCCGTCTTAAAGACCCTTATAAGGATATTCTTCGTAATTACTATATAGGCCTTACGCGCTATCGCCGCCTCCGGTCTAAAAACGCTCCTTACTTAGTCTTAGTTTTGCTAATAAGGTTATGCCGCTATATTAAACGTTACCGCAATATCCCCGCTTAAGAGGCGTCTTACTACTATAGCGGAAAAGATATTAAGCGCTACGTTAATTGCTTTTACTATATCCTTTAGCTCGCGGTTTAAGATATCCGGCATCGCTCTTATTAAGACTACTACTAGCTCGCGTTCGTGCTAAGGCGGGACCGGCTTTATCTTTATATTATATCGTGCCGGCCCTTTAAGGCCTACTACTACTATTACTTAAGTTATTTTAAGTCCTCCCCTTAGGCCTTAAGCTTAGCCTTATCTTAGTTCCTTATAAATAGCTTCTTTTATCGCGCTTTAAATAGCCTTATAAAGCTTAAGGTCGGCCCGCACTATAGTCGGCGCGCTCTTAGCGCGCTCCTTAAAATAGAGGAGGGTTTCGATTACTACCTATACTTAGTCGAACTATACGTACGGGACTATGCCCGCGATTTCGTTATAGGCCTTCTTTTCGTCGGTATCGCGTATAGTCCGGCCGGGCTACGCGCCGTCGTCTCGTTTAAGTATATTCGGCTCTCTATCTAAGTGCGTAAAGCTTAAGGGCGTTTTATCGCGCTAAGCGCTACGGTCGATGCCGGTACGAGGCGGATTACCCCCTCGCCCCCGCGTCCCCCGGCCACGCTGCGATATCGTCCCGAGGGGGGTAACCGATACCGCCGAATTGATTCCTATTATTAGTAAGAGTTTTAGATACGATGCGCACCTGCTACGGGCGAGTGTTTAGTTCGCGAAGAGTTTTTTTTTATTATTAAAAGATTATATTAACGAAAACTTATAAAAAAGTTATATTAAAAAGTTTAAATTATAATATAAAGCTTTTATACTATTTACTTTAAAGAATAGTAAAGATAAAGAAAAGACTTAACTTTATATTAATTTTAAGGAGATAAATAATAATACGTTAAAAGACTAAACTTTATTACTTTTTATAAGCAAAATAGAGGATAGATTAGCTAATAAGTAGTAGTATATTAAAGTTAACCTTAAATCTGCTTATAGCTAAATATATATTAAAAAAAGAGACGAATTTAAAATAGTCTTTAAAACGCGGTATAAACTTTAAGAATTTTAAGTTATGCCTTTAAGATTAATTAATATACTAGTAACCTTTTAAAAAAGAATTAATAGTATATTAAATCCTTATTTAGACTATTTCTATATAGCTTATTTAGATAATATTATTATATACTTTAATATACTAAAACAATACTATAAAGAAGTTAATGTAGTGCTAAAAGCATTAAGAAAAGCTAGCTTATATATCTTACCGGAGAAATATAGCTTTTATATATAAGAAGTGGAATTCTTAAGGTATATAATTACTCCTTTTTATATAAGGATAGACCTTAGAAAGATTTCTATAATTAAAGATTAGCTAATTCCTATAAATATTAAGGAAATCTAAAGCTTTATAAGATATATAACCTATTATAAGAAGTTTATATTAGACTGTTTTAAGATAATTATACCGATATTATTAGTATTAAAAAAAGCTAAAACGAACCCTTTTAAGTAAAATTTAAAAGTAAACGAAGCTTTTAGAAAGATTAAAAAATTACTTATTAAAGAACCTATATTTAATACTTATAATAAAAAGAAGCTGTTAAAGTTAGAAACGGATGCTTTTAATTTTGCATTAAGCGTATAGCTTAGTTAGCGCAATAAGAATAATATTCTTAAACTTTTAGCGTTTTCTTCGAAAAAGCTAATAAGTATAGAGATTTATTACCTTATCTATAATAAAGATTTTAAGCTATTATACACGCTTTTAAACAATTTTAATATAATATCCTAAAGAATAGATATAAACTTAAGGTTTATACGGATTATAAGAATATTTATTATTTTACTATAACGTAGTAGTTAAATGCTAAGTAACGACGATAAGCTAAATTCCTTTCGGAATTTAATTATAAGATTATTAATAAGAAAGGTTTTAAGAATAACTAAGCTAATATAAGTAGCTAACAACTAGACCTAAACGATAAAAAAGAGCCTTATAAAGAGACCTTATTATTTCTAAATAATAATAGTAATTTAAAGTTAAAGACGTTAAAGATACTATTTAATATATAAGGAGATCTTACTACTTTAAAATTACTTAAGAATTCTTATAAGAACCTAAATAAGAAAGGATATAAGAATCTTAAGTAGGAGGGAAAAATAGCGTTTTATAAGAAAAAGCTATTCCTTACTTTAAAAACTAATAAAATAGTTATAACGGATTTTTATTCGTACTCTTTATATAGATATTAAGGTATTATAAAAACGTATAATAGGATTAAAAACTATTATAATACTTATAACCTTTATAAGAAAATCTAAGGAGTGATTAAGTTATATAAAGTATATAATAAAAGCAAGGCTATACGATATAAGCCTTATAGTAACTTAATTCTTTTAAAGGTTTCTTTAAGACCTTAAGACTTTATAGCGTTAAACTTTATAACGAAACTACTAAAGTCTATAGATCTTACGACTAATATAGAATATAATTCTCTTTTAGTTATAGTTAATCGTTTTACGAAGTATAGCTATTTTATTTTAACGTATAAAGCTATAGATATAGAAAAAGAATCTTATACTTTTATAAGATATATTATAGCTAATTAAGGACTTCTATGTTCGATTATTTCGGATAAAGATTAGAAATTTGTTTTAAATTTCTAATAAGGTTTAACGCAAGCCTTAAGTATTAAGTAAAAATTATTTACTGCTTTTTACCTTATTATAAACAGAATAATAAAACGACTAAATTAAACGCTTAAGCAATATCTTAAAAGCTATATAAATGATTAATAAGATAAATAGGTTTCTAAAATGCTTATAGTATAGTTAGCGTATAATACCTTTTATTTTAAGCCTATTAAGAGTACTCCGGTATTTACGAATTATAGCTTTATACTTAAAGCTTATAGATCTTCTTTACGTAAAGAAGTTATAGCTAAAAAAGCTATATTAAACTTTAAGTAGTTAATTAGCATATACGGATTTATAAAATCAGAATTAAAATATATTGCTAAGAAGATATCGTATTATTATAATAAGAGATAGTCTTTAATACCTTTTTTATTTAAAGGCAATAAAGTATATTTTTTAACAAGGAATCTTAAGACTAATAGACTTTATAAGTCTAAAATTATAAAAAGATAGGACCTTTTAAAGTTATAAAGAAAATAGGAAAGGCTTACTATAAGTTTAAACTTTTAACTAGTTAACTTATATACCTTATTTTTTACATATCTTTATTAAAGCCGACTTTATAAGAAGCTAAGGTAGTAAGAGAGCTAAACTTAAAGAGAGTCGAAGAAAGCGAATATATAGTAAAGATTATACTTACTAAGAAGATAGAAAATTAAGAATACTTTTATTAAGTAAAGTAAAAAGACTATCTTAGTTTAGATAATACCTAAGAACCTATAAAGCACTTAAAGAATGCTTTAAGAAAGGTTAAGAATTTTAATTAATAAAACTCTTAAGTAGAAATATTAGCTTCTTTAAGCTAGGATTTCTTTACTATTTTAGATAGTAGAGGTAAAAGGAAATCTAGATAAAATCTTTCTTTAAAATATCTATAAAGATAAAAGATTAGGATTTTCTTTAAAAAATTCTTAAGGTTACTCTCTTTAAAGTAGGATTTCTTTAATTATTTAGTTAGCACCTTAAGGTTATATAAGATAACCTATAAAAAGAGAACGTTTATCTTTTTAAGTTTAAAAAGACCTTAAAAAGGGGAATATACTATAAAAACCCTATTTTATTAGTAATCCTAAGTACTAAAAGTAATAATATCTAGTAAAGTAAATACTACTAAATATAAAGAAGTATTTAGTAAAGTAAATACCGCTAGTTATAAGTTATAACTATTAAAGTAGATACTAATAGTTATAAAGAGAGATAATATAGCTTAATAGTTAAAGACAGCTAGTATTAGCTATAAGCGGTATAAGCTAAATACGCTTATATTCGGCTTAAGCTAGCTTCGGCTAGTAATAAGATTAGTATTAGATAAATTAACTAATACTTTATATAATCGACTAATACTTTATATAGAGCTAAGGCGGGAGCCCTATTTTTAAAAGAGAATAAAATCTCGTAAAAGGTTTTAAGATAAGAATACTTAGTCTTATAGGCTAGTTATAAGTAATAAAAATAGCATAAGCTATTTTTATTAGCTTAAAAAGTAGTTTAGTAACTTTTAAGTTCTATAAGGTATAAGTTGTAGATTAGTATATAAAAGCATATAAAAGCATATAAAAGGAAAGCTTTTTAGTAGCTTTTAAAAGGTATAAAAGGAAGTCCTTCCTCTTCTTTCCCTTAACTATTTTTTTTTTTTACTTACTTTTAACCTAAGAAATCCGCATAATAAGATATCCTTACCTTATTTAGTTTAGTAATTAGCACTAAGTCTTCTTTTCTCTTTCCGGCTAGTAAATTTAATATAGATAGATTATATAGATTTACTTATCGTATAAGAAACAATAAGGTTTTCGTAATATAAGTAGTCTTTACTAAGAATTTTAAGAGATATTTAAAAATACTTATAAAGACTTTTTACTATATTTTATTATATTTTTAACTAAGAAGAATACCTTAAAAACCGTTAAATGAATTTTATTAGTATTTTTAAAAGATATTTAAGGATTCTTATAGGATATTTTAATTATAGTTTGCTTTATTTTTATCTAAAGAAATAGTATATGTAATATAAAATAGACTTTACTATATTTTTTTAGAATGTTTTAAGATTTTTAAAAGATGTTTTTAATTATAGTTTATAGTATTTTTAACTAAGCTTATACTTAGTTTATAAGGTAATTCTATAAATATACTAAAGGTTTATTTCTATATTAATTATAAATAGCTAGCTAATATAATTGAAAATCTTAAAGAATTAACTAAAAAAGCTATTAATAATATAAAAAAATGTACTTTAAATAAAACAGACTTTTTATGATTTATTTACATTTCTATATATTTATATATAGTAATTAGTTTATGATATTAGCTTAATTAAAAGTTAGTATCTTATAATATTAGCTTTAATTAATAGTAATTAGTTTACTTTTTATCTTTTTATCTTTATATTATAAAGTATAATAAATAGTAGTAACTTTTACTTACTTAAATATAAATCTTTAAGAGATTTATAAAGCTAAAAGTAATTATGTTTTAAAATTAAGTACTTATCTTATTAAAAGTTAAATATTAAATAGTATTTCTTTTAGTAAAAAGCTCTTATTAGCTTTTAAGTTTAATCTTAATAATAAGCACCTTTTTAAAATATGCTTATAATAAAGCTATAAAAGAAAAAAGATATAAAAGTAAAACAAGCTATAGCTTACTAAATATTTTAACTTTATAATCTTATTTACTTATTTTTAAAAGATTATACTATTATAGCTTAAAAAGCTAAATAAAAGATATAATAAGTACTACTTAGTTAAGCTTAAATTACTACTTTTTAAAAAGTAATTTGCTTTAAAAATACTAATAAAACAGAAAAAGGAAAATAGTAAAACGTTTTTAACTAAGAAAATTAAAATTTACTACTACTTTAATAACTTAATTTTCTTTAAAAAAGAAATATCTAAAATAAAATAACTTAAAAACTTCTTACTTTTATACTTTTTAAAGACTTTTAAAATTAAGCTTATTATAAAACTATTATTATTTTAAGATAATAAGCTTAGTTAATATTTTTATAGTATACTATTAAAAAAGTATATTTTATAGGCTTTAACTAAAAACTTACCTTTTAAGATACTTAGCAGTTTCTAAGTTTATTATTATTATTTAGCTTTTTCTTCTAGAATTATACTAATTAAAGTATTTTAAAGAGTTTTTATTAATAAAAATAAGCTTTTTACCTTTAAATCTTAATAGCGCGCTAAAGTTTAGGATATATTATAATTAAAGAGCAAAATAGGTATAGGGTAAAGCAAGTAGGTAGCTACGAGTAAAAAGATTATAAAGGTGTAGAAAGTATATAAAAAGGTAAAGAAATAAATAAGATATATATATATAATGTTGATAATTTATTTAAGGTAAATAAGAGACTAAGGCCTCCTTATATAGACAATTCCTAGGCTATAAGTAACCTAAGTAATAAAAATAAGGGCCCTTTATTTAGCGTAATGATATATAGTAGGCTAATAGCTATAATTAAGTTAATATTATATTTATAAGCTTAGAGATTAATTCCGTAAGGAATACGAGGTAGCGTAGCAACTTAGTATAGATCGTATATATAGTCTCTATATACACCTCTTCTTAATCTGCTTATACCTTGCTTATATATACGTAAAATAATATTACAAAATATATATAGTATATAAACCTATTTAGCGGATTTAGTATATATTTCAGCGGATTTGTATCGTGTATTATTCCTGCTGTATTTAGTTTATAGGCTGCGGGAGTGTATATTTTACTTCTTTACAGCCTTCTTAAAAGGGTACTTATAGTATATAAGTACGCTTTATATATACTATTTAAAGTAGAGTAAAAAACCTTTTTAATTAAAGAAAAAACCCTTTTTTATAGCTTAAGAAACCCTATTTTTTATAAGGAGAAACCTAAGTCTTTAAATTTTCTTAAATAAGAATACTTATTATTTTTTAAGCAAAACCTCGTATTATTTTTTTATTTTAGGAAACCTTTTATATAAGTAAAAATCTTAAGGTTATATTAAGGAAAGCTAAGGAAAGCAAAGAATAGCAAAAAACCTTTATTATAGAAATTTATATTATAACCTCTTTAATTCCTAGTAAATTTTAGAATTTATTAAATAGTATAAAACTTAATCCCTTAGTAAATATATTTATTATATTATCTTTAGATTTTATATAATAAACTTTTATTTTCTTTTCTTTAATATTATTCTTTATAAAACTATATATCAAGTTTATATATTTCCCTCCTTTATATAATTTAAGATTCGTTGCTATTTTTAAAGCAGATTAATTATCTATAAAAGATATAAGGACTTTGTTAGGTATTTTATAAGTATTCCTTTTACTATTATATTAAAATAGCTATATAAATATAAAGCTCTTTATTAGCCTCTTTTAGGCCTCTTTAATCTCCTTTATATATAGAGAGTACTATAGATTTATTTTTTTGCAAGCCTAGCTTATAAAGTTATTATTTAAAAGGAAATAGTAACTAGAAACCGGCTTATAGTTTATAAGATCGCTAGCCTAATTAGCATTGGTATAGGCTTTAAAAATAGCATATTTAATGCTATATTATAGTTATAGTGTATTTCTAGGCTAGATTACTTATTAAGATATTTCTAAATCGTATCTAGTGCTTTAAAATGCGGGATCCTTAAGTTAAAAGCAAATTTAGTATATAATACTACGATGTATAATATATTAAGCCTTAAAAATAATCGTAAAAATAGTAGTAAGCTTGTTAACATTAAATACAATAAATTATCTTCTTTTATAGCTATAGAATCTTTTGTTATATTTCATTTAACTCCCTTTATAGCTAGGGATTTTTAGGTTCTTATTTTTTACTTCTTAATTTCTATTTATTTATTCAGGGTATACCTTTCCTAGGATATATATATATATCTTTTCGCTTTATTTATAGTTTTAGTTAGTCTTAAAAAGCCTTTTTCTTCGCTTAAAGATTAGATCTTTAAGACCTTACTTATTTTATTAATTATATAAGTCATAAAGTTCTTTATAGGCTTAAAAAACAAAAGATCGTCTATATAAACTAATATTAGTATATATAGCTTAATATTTATAAACACTCCTTTATCTATAAGTAGGTAAGAAAATCCTTGCTTGCTTAACACCTTAAATAATAAATTATACTAAAGTATTAGACTTTATTTAAAACTATATAAGGCTTTCTTTAATTATGTAATTAGTTTTTTATTTTTATTATACTGCTTTCTTTTTATACTTAGGGTCTTTATTTATAATATAATATCTATATCCTTAAAGTATGATTATATATATATATATATATCTATATCTATATATATAAATGCATTTTTTATATCGTATTATAATATTTACTAATTATTAGTTGTAGCTAGCATTAATAAGAGTTTAGTAGAATCGGGTTTAGCGGTTATAGAGAAGGTTTTAATCTAGTTTAAGCTATATATTTACTTATAGCCTTACGCTATAAAGCGAGCTTTATATTTAGGTATATATTCTTTATTATCCTTCTTTATTTTATAGACTTATTAAGCTCCTAAAGCCTCCGTATTATTTAGAAGCTTTTACATTTCCTAAGCATGTAAACCTATAAGTTTGTTTAGTTTAATTAGTATATCTTTATTTTAGTCTTTTGCTTACAGACTATTTATAGCCTGCTTATAAGTAGTAGGCTTTAAAAGATCTTTATTTACTTTTATAATAAAAAGGATATATTTTAGATTATTATTATTAAATATAATTATATATATAGGGTAATCTATAAAATCTTTATAGTATATAGTAGGCCTTTTAGGTATTTCTACCTAAATCCTTTAATTCTTTTACTAAGTATTATTATCGTTAGTACTATTATCGCTAGTATTATTATCGCTAGTATTATTATCGCTAGTATTATTATCGCTAGTATTATTATTTATATTGCTAGTATCTATATTACTAGTATTTATATTGCTAGTATTTATATTACTATTACTTATATTACTAGTCTTTATATTACTCGTTTTATTAGTATTAATATTAATACTATTATTATTCCTAGTATTAGTATTACTACTTATATTATTACTAGTATTATTATTTTTAGTATTATAGTTATTTAGCAGCTTATTTAAAAAAGGCATATTAATAAAAATAGTATATTTATAAGAATAGTATAAGTAGTATAAGCTAACAAAGTGTAGGGAATATACTAAGTAAAAAGCCTTGCTTTTAGTCCTAACTTAATAAGTAGTTAATACGCTTTTACGATTAAAGTTAAAAGACTCTTACTTTTATAAACTTTAGTCCTATAATAAAGTAAGCAGCTAAGCAATACTATAACTCTTCGTACTATTTACTATCTTTACTACTAAATTAATAGTGTCGCGAGACTATCTTTTTATAATTTCTAAAGCTTCTTTTTTTTAATGACTTAGTAAAAATAATATTAATAAAGAGATTATAAAGTGGTATTAAACTAACGCGGCAAAGCTAATATAGCCTTAATTAAGGCTTAGAAGTATAAGAGATTTATTTAGATAATAAATTTAATAAAATACCTTTTATACTTAAGGTAATAAAAGTACCGTTAAGAATATTCTTACTAATAGGAACTTAGTCCTCGCTATTTTAAGAAAATTAAAGGGCCCTTTAAGCCTTTATTAAGAAACTTAAGGAGACTTAATAGTTATAAAAGCGTCTTATATAGCTTAAGGGGGAAATATAAGAAAAAAGAGGATTACTTCTTAATTAATTAAAAAAGCGTTATTAGTCGGACTCCCCCGATTTAGCAGCTAGTTAAAGCAGTAAGGTAAAGCTTAAAAATATTACGTAGTGATCTTAGCTAACTAGTCCTTAGAAACAACTTAACTAGCTTTATAACTTAAAGGATACGTTTAAATCTATACTATAACTATTTCGCTAAGACGGTATTAAAATCCTATTTACGGTAAATTATATATATTTTAACTATAAAGCGAGATAGTACTAATACCTTAAGGAATAGTCGCTAATAAATAAAGAATAATATAGCGTAAGCTAGATCTATTTTAAGGAATAGCTACTTATGCTTATTTAGGACGTGGTAAGTTAAAAGATACTTTTAGCGATATAGCTAAAAAAACGCTTAGTAGTAAGATATATAATCTTTGCTAAAGTTTAGTCTTGACTTTAACTTTATTAAACGATATTTAAAGCGATTATCGGAATTAATATATTTACTAAGGATTTTCTGCTAAATTACAATTAAAGCTTTAAGAGAAATTTAATCTTTTTTTAATACTTATTTATAAGTATAATAAAAAAGAACTAATTTAAGTAGCTTAACGCTATAAAGACGCTATAAAGAATAAGAAACGCCGTTTAAGCGTAAGCTTAAGGTTAAGCTAGTGCGGAATATTTATAAGATCCTTTAACTAAGGAAATTTCTTTTATAAAAAAGGCTATAATAAATATTAATCTGGAGGTTCTTACTACGAAGGCGCTATTAATACCTTAATAATACTAAAGAGAGATTTAAATTTAAAGATATTTTAACGTAGTCGCGGCTAAGGTTATAATATAAGAAAAAGCTACGGCTTAACTTAAAACTGTAAGATTTTTTCTTTTAATATTATAAGCCGGGTTACTATATAAATAAATAAATTTTAGTTTTAACTATAAAGACTTTAGCGAATACCTTATATATTTAAGCCGCCTTATAGGGAAATACTTAAGGGCTTAAGTAAACGCTTCTTCTCTAGCTATATTAATACCTTAAAAAGAGCTATTATAAACTTCTATAGTATTACTAAGGCCAAACCTAACTAATATATAGGTATATTTACGTACTTATAGTATAGTAAACTTAGTAAATATATACTTTATCTATTTTTCAAGCTTATTTTAAAGTCTTATTAACACACTTTAAGCTTTTACAGTTAAGCGATAGCTAAGTAAATAATTATAAAGTTTAAAAGGTTTTAGTAAAAATTACCTATATAAAAGACACCGAAAAGAAAATTACTTAGTACTATATTAATATTAATAAGTTATGACTAAATAACTATATATTAATCTCATATTTCACTATAATAATTAAGATTAAGAAAATCTATATTATTTTATAAAAGAAGTAATTGTAGTTTAAGCATTAAATTAGTAGCGGCACTTTTTAAAGTCTACGAATATTTATAAGGAATTGCCGGAATGAGACTTATATCTATATAATCGCTATAAATTTAAAGCTTATTTTATTGCTAAAAAAAACGATAATAAAAGAATCCTAAAGAGAAAATAAACTAAGATACTACTAACTTTATGCCGATTTAAAGATATATTCTTAGTAAATAGGGTTAACTTACTACCGGTTAAAACCAATTACACTATTTACTGAATCTTTAATATAAAACTACCCTTTAAACTAATTTACCTTTTATCTTATAACGAATTTTAAGTGTTTAGGGACGAGATTAATAACTTTATAAGACGCGGTATTATCTAAGAGTTATAAAGCCTAGTAAACGTACTAATCCCTTTTATCTTAAAGAAGAATAGTAGCCTTCGTCTTTATATATACTACTAAGGACTTAACTACGTTATATAGAAGAATTAGTACTTTTTACTTTTTCTTTTAAAGATCCTAAATTATTATTAAGGAGCTAAGTTCTTTTTTAAGATTAATATTAAAAACGTATACTAATATATACGTATAAAAAAGGCTATAAGTAAAAGATAGCATTTTAATTGTGCTATAAATACTTTAAATATCTTATTATGCTATTTAACTTAATTAACGCCTCAGCTACTTTTTAAAGCTATATTAATTAAGCGTTAAAAGGCCTTATTAATAATATTTATATAGTATATCTTAATAATATCTTTTTCTTTTTATAAATAGAAGAAGAATATACTTAATACTTTTAATAAGTTATAAAGAGGCTATAAAAAGCATAACTATTCGTAAAGTTATTTAAATATATGTTTTATTAGTAATTAATTAAATTTCTTAGTTTTATTCTATTAGTTAATAAGGTATTAATCAATTTTTATAAAGTAAAAGTAATTACTAAATAATTAATACTTAATACTTATTAAGATATTTAAGTCTTCCTTAAGTTTTATAACTATTATTATCGTTTTATTTACCGCTACTCCTATATAAGAATACCTCTTACTAAACTACTTAAAAGTAATAATAATAATAAAAAACTGAGAAAAGTAAACTTAAATATAACGAAACTTATAGCGTTTTAGTCCTTAAAGGATATATTTACTAATATACCCCTTATTATATAATAGTTTAGCGGAATTAGCAAACTACGGGTTATTTAAAAGAATAGCTATTATATACTATAATAAGACTTAAGAAAGGAGTAATTAATAAGACTATTTAACTAAGATTAAACTAACTACTATTTATAATAAGTAAGCCTTAAAGTAAAGCAGATTGAATAATTTATTTATAAGTTAAAACAATTATTTCCCTTTCTTTTCTTCGTAAGGGAATATTCTTTTTATTTCTACCGTAATTTCCTATAGGAATTCTCTTTAACTTTTTACGCCTTCTTAGTCTTTTCTTAGTATATGTTAAGGGAATTATATTAAAGTATTTACCTATAATCTCCTCGTTTTTACTATACGTTAAGCCTTTACTTAGTAATTTCCTAAGATTCCTTAAGCTATGCTTTTAATAGTATAACGTCTAAGAAGTCTAAGCATAATACGGTAAGGTTATCCTATAATTACTAAGAGACTTACCTTATCTTTCCTAGATATATACTAGTAATTTCCTTATTATAAAACGAGGTTAAAGTTATAGTAAGTTCCGTATATTAATTTATAATAAATGCCTACAGAAATGAAATACGCCGCGTCCTTATAGCGCTACTTAGTGCTAGGCGGTGATAAAGGCTTAATAGGGCCTAAAGATTATCGAAGATAAAGACGGTGGTAGTAGCTGCTAAAATAAGAGTAAGAGCTCGTTATCCGTTATAATAGTAAGAAGGGCTTAATTATTAGCCGCTAAACGTAGGAAAAGGATAATATAAAAAGCTCGCGCTAAAAAACCGCGGGGAGTTTATTCTAGCAAAACAATAAAAAAAAGTAAAAAAGGGGCCTTTTAGCAGGGCTAAGGCCTTATAAAAACAGCGATATATTTAACTATATTTAAAGGTATATAGTAAATAGAAAAAACCTTATTATTATTTATTATATACGCTATATATAGCGTAAAAACTATTTAAAGAATAAAACGCCAAGGCGGTAAAAACCTCTTTTTCTTAGCTAATAAAAGAAAAGCAAGGGAAATAAGCGGGTAATACTAAAATAATACTTATATAAGCGAGTAAATAAAGGAGAAAATAGTTAAAGAAAGGCGATATCCTCTTAATTAAGGGATAAGCTAAGGCTATCTTAGCTTAAGGTTTAAAGCAGGCCGGTATATACGTATATTAAGGCGTTTAAAATAGTCTTAGCCGACTTAGCGGCTAAAGCCGCGTCTTTTAATAAGGAGGCTTAGCGCTTACCCTTAGCTTAGCAGGCTAGGGTAGCTATAAAAGCTAATAAATATTAAGCATAAAGTACGGGCGTTAAGATAACAGAGCGCTATTTTAATTAAAGTAGACTATAAAGGTTAGCGGCGGAATAAGATAGGACCTTATATAAGTTAGCGGGGGAGGTATCCTTAACTTAGTTTAGCTAAAGTTCCCCGGCTTAATTAATATTAAAAGCTATAAAACGCGCGGAGATTAATATATCTTTAGTTATCTTATTAAGTCTAGATTAATAAAGGATATTAAGGTTAAAACTATTAGCTTAAAAGTAGCGGCGGACTTAAGTAATAAGGTTTTATATAGCTATATAGCTAGTACGAACGCTAAATAAGGCGGCTATAAGCACCGCAGTAATAAGGTTATTATTATTTATAAGTATACTAAAGAAATTAAACCTTATAATAAGTAACGTTAATAACTTAGCTAAGTAAGTATAAACGAATATTAGTAAGGTAGCGCTTATATTAGCTTATATTTAAGGGAATAAGCTTATAATAGCTATAGCGATCTTTATATTATTATAAGTAATTATAATCGCGCTAAAGTAAATACTTATAGCGTGAATAATTACGCTATTTATAATAAAGTTATACTTAATAATTTATAGTATAAAAGGCATTAGCTTGATAGTTATAATAAGAACTTTAGTTTATATAGCGTTATAGCTATAATAATATAAAACGCTTGCTTAAATAGCAGCGAAGGTATTTAACTTAAAATCTGCTTATTAGCAGTAAAAGGTTATAAGTAATATCTTAAAGGAGCTATTACGCTTAAAATTAGGAATTCTCTTAGATTTTCTAAGAGTTTAGTCGACGTTTTACTTAAATAAAAGTATAGCTAGGACGGCCTTATTATAAGAGGCGGCTATAGCGTTTTCCGCGGCGGCTATAATAGCGGGAACTAAGTTGCTATATTAAATAATAGTAGGAATAGAGTTAATCTTTACTAAATAAGTAGTAAAAAGGTTTATAGTTATAGCAAACTAAAAAGCGTTAATAAGTATAAAAGCTAGCTAAGCTACCTTAAAAGCGTTTTTAGGTAAATTATTAAGGTTAAAAAAGATATTTCTTATAAACTACTATAAAGTAATAAGTAAGTTTAAACGTATAAGTGGGTGCTAAAAGCGGCTAGTAGTATTACAAGGTAAGTAAGCTTTAAAGGTAAAAGCTTAATTAAAGTAAAGTATTAAAAGCAACTTTAAGAAGCTAAAAGATATACAAGAGATAAATAAGGCTTTTATAGCATAGTAAAGCGGTAAAAGCATATATAAAGACAGATATTAAAGGCATTTTCTTAGTATAAAAGCTAAGGAAGTAATAAAAAGAAGTAAGGCGTTATAAGTATAATACTACGCCTTATAGTATATAAGTAAGGGGATAAGGCGCGGACTAATTACTACTAGTTAAGGCCGGTACTATAAACTATTTACCGCTAGTTAAGCAGGTATAACAAACTAATTACTATACGTAAATATATATAAGGGTTTAAAAATAGTAAAAAGCTTATCTTTTCTTTAAAGCATAGCTAGCTACTTTATACTTAGTTCTTTAAGTTAATTTTAAAGATCTTTAATTATACTATCTTACTCTTTATTATTAGTATAGAGATAAACCGTAAATATTCTTATAAAATTACTTAAAAAACTAAGTAAAGGCTTAATTAAAAACACTTTAAACAATAATTAAGAAAATCCCTTAAATATCCTTAAATATCCCTTAAAAATCGCAGTAAAGTCTATCTTATATCTTTTAAGGTGCTTTTATAGTTAAAAATAGGCTAAACTATAATTAAGATATCCCGCAAAAATCCTTAAGTATCCTTTAAAGATACTAGCGAATTCCGCTTAATAGTTTTTATAGTGTCTTTTATAGTTAAAAACATAATAAACTATAATTAAATAAGCTTTTTAGCCTTTATAATTATATCTTTAAAACCTTAGCGGGGTTTAATTAGTAATATTTATCGTATCTTTTTAAGCGAGCTTTTATAGTACGTGCTTTAAGTGCTCTTATCGCGGGGTTTTTTAAAGCTCTTTAAAAGTAAAGTAAGGAGTCTAAGTATAGCCGTTTAGATTTTGTAATAACTCCTTTAAGTAAGAAAGAAAATCTAGTATCCTTATTAGTTTTAAGTAAAAATAAAGTAAAGGGGGCGCTAAGTAATATCTTTATAATAATATCTTAATACTATATTAATAGTATACCGTTCTTATTCTTTAAATAGGTTTTTTAGCTAATCCGGCTAATAGTAATTAAGTAGCTTAAGATAATAAGTAGGCGGCTTTATTATAAATCCTTATTACTTATTTAGTTATACGTTTTTATTTTAATAAGGCAATTAGCATATTTAGCTTAAACTAATAATAAGGTTTCTAACTTTCTTTTAAGTATGCGTTTAAGTACGTATTAAGTAGTAAGGAGTCTTTATATTAAGAAATATTCGTTTTTTATTGCGGGATATATTATAAGAAACTAGCTTTATTTAAGCCTTATTTTATATTATTATCTTATTTAACCTTAACAATATTTTTAATCCTCCGCTAAGTTTCTTATATTACTTATTAGCTTTATAAGCCGCCTATAAGTAAGATATTATATCTTACTTATTACCGCTTTTATAGCTATCCCTTACTTTTTATTACTAAGCTTTTTAACTTATTGTCTTTTTTATATAGCGCTACTACTTATATCTTTTTACTAATTAACGCGCGTTTAGCTTTTAAGAAAGTATTAAGGTAAGGATAGGCCGTCTTATTAATATTAATAGGTATAGTTAGTATTAAAGTATTAAACGTTTATATTCTAACTTAAAAGAGGGTAATAAGGTCCTTAATAGACTTAATACTTAACTCCTCGCTTTTAAAGTTCTAAATATATTAAATAGTATTTAAGAACCTCTTAATAAAAGGGGCTTTAAAGGTAAGAATATAAAGCGCATAGTTAGTACCGCTAATAAGGCAGATATTAAAGGCTAGAAAGTTTATTGCTTAAGTTAAAGTTAAGTTACGTTTAGATTCTTCGCGGGCTTATAAGTAGAACTTAGCTTAATTTATAGCTAAGCGGAAACCCTTAATTATTTTAATCTTATCGCTAAAGTATAAGCGTATAAAGCCGGGCTTATAAAGGATCGTATTAATTACTACTAGCGGCTTTTATAAGATTAAGCGGCGGAATATATTAAAAGGCTAGGTATTACTATCTCTTTTAGCTTAAGAGGGATATTAAATAGATTATAATAAGGCGCTTATACGCCTTTATATAGCCGGGCTAAGCGTAGCGGTAAGGGGAAAAAGCGTTTATTTAGCGGGATTAAATAAGTCCTTAAGGCTTATAGCAGCTATAAGCTAAGAGGGGGATTTTATCGCGCGGGCTAGACCGTATATTAAGCGAGATAGGGTTTTAGCTATAATAGCTTAAAACGTAGCTATAAATCTAGCTATAAACTAATTAAGCTAAGCCTTAAATATATAATTAAGGACAGCGTAGACGTTATTTTAGTTATTTAGCTTAAGTAGGTTCTTACTAACTATAGTAGCTACTATAAATCTTAAGACTATAGCAAAGTTAGCTAACTTAAAGGCATAAAGTATAAACTAATTTTTCCGTTAATAAAGATTTCCGGCTATACTTTAAAAAATATATAAGCAGCGGGGGCTTCCGAATAATAAGAGCTAAGTAAAAGGTATAGCTAAGTTACTATTAAACTAGCTATTTAAACCACGCTATAGTATAAGGCTAGGGGGTAAGTTATTTAAGTTAAGTATTTAAAGAGGGTAGTATAGGCTATCCCTTATATTGCTATAATCTAAATTTAATTTATTAGCTTAAGCGCGGCTACAAAAAGCGGTATAGGTTTATATAAAGGCTTAAACTTAAAGGTTTTAACTTTTACTAATAGACTTAAAGCTATAAAGGATAGCCGCTTTATTTTTATAAAGCTTAAGCGCTTACTTATATCCTTTATATTAAAAGCATAAAGGCTTATAAAAAAGCGGGAGAAAAAAGTAGTTATAAAATAGCTAGTCTTAATTATAAAGGATATTAAACGATAAAGGAACCCGGAAAAGGAGTATAAGAATCGTATGCTTAATATAAAAAAGGTTATATATATAAAGGTAAGTAAGGTATACCGGGCTAAGGCTAGCGGTATAAGGAAATATAGTTATAAAAAGAAAAAAGAAAATAAAAGAAGGCAAGTAGTAAAGAGAATATATATAAGTATACTAAAAGGCTAAAAAGACCTTATTAATTAAGGTAAATAGCGATATATTATTATTAAAATAACTTATTACTTTAAGCGCGGTAAGTTATAGTTTCTTATAACTTATAGTAGCTTTTAAGTCTTATACTTAGGCTTAACCGCTTAATTCTCTTAGTTTAAAAGTTTTATACTAAGTTATAAAGGCCGCTTGTTATACTTATATTTAAACTATTTAAGTAGCTAACCTTTTTTATACCTTCTTAAAAGCTTTTACGATTTTTAGCGAGAAGACCGCTTTTTTATTTACTTTTAAGTTATAGCTACTTAGCTAGCTTTTTTAAGCTATAAAAAACTCCTTTCTTAGTTTTTCACTAGCTTTTTTTATTATATAGCTTTATAAGATTCGTTTTACTTTTAACTTATTTAAGTAAAGTATCTTTTTATATTAAACTAAGCTTAAGTATATAGCCAGCTTATTTACTAAGCGTAGTTATACTATTAAAAAAATTAAATAAATATAAAAAGACCTTCTTATATTTAATTAATATATAAGCTATCTTACTTTAGTAATACCTTTAAACGGCTTAGTATGTCTTTTTAAAAGTTTTCTTAGTTTACAATCTATAATATAATAACTTTTACTAAGTTATAGCTAAATCTAATTGCTAAGCTTAAATTTTAGTAGGCGGTATTTCTTATTATATTTATTCTTTATAGCGGCTTAGGTATAAGTAATAGCTAACTTAGCTTCTTTTTATAAGACTTCTTAGCTTTATAAGTATAAGTAGTTATTAAGAAACTAAAGGCCGTTATCTCTTCTTATCTTTATAATAAGCTTATAAAGGGATATAGAAATTATTTAGGAGAAGGAATTATTAAAGCTAAACTAAAAAGCGATTAGTATATTAGTTTAGTATAGGTTTAAGAAATTAGCGGTAAAGAATTATAGCGCGAATTTTACGGTTTAGGTTTGCCTTTTTATTAAGCTATTAGTTTAAAGGTACTAAGAAGTAAATATAAAAGGCTTTAATTTAAAAGCTTACTATAAAGTCCGCTAAAATACTAAAGTAAACTTTATATCTTAGTAAATAATTATCCTTTTTAGAATCCCTTAATTAGCGCGTAGTAGCTTAGTAAATAATGCTTATACTTAGTTTTCTAATATAAACTAGTTATTACTTAGGATAAGAAGAAATATCTTTAAGAATATATTAATTATAGTTAGTAAAGTATTAAAGAAGTTCCTTATAAGATCTTTTTAAAAGGATTATTTAGCTTTAACTACTAAAAGCTTAGTAATAAAGTTTATCCTTATTATATAGTATAGAACTAGTAGGTTTAAAATTAAAATAAGCTACTTTAGCGTCTTACTTTTATTAGTTTAGTTATAGTAGTAGGTATTATAGCTATTTACGACCTTTTTTATATATTTACTAAGCCGTAAAATCGAGAAGCTCTTAAATAAATCTTATAATATATAGGTATAGCCGGCATAAAATATTTAGTATAAGCGTTTTTAACGATCTCCTTAGCGTAGGTTTTAAGGATATATAGGTTTTAGCGTTTAACGTTTTCTATAAAGTATAGTAACTTTTATAATTAAAAGTATAAGAGTTTAAAGATACTATCCTTATCGCTAAGCTATATAATAATCTCTACTTGTAATATATTCTTTATATATTTATTGATTATTCTTTTATAAAGTGGCAATTTAATTAATTCTTTTACGTAAAGAAATATACGGTTTATTATCTTATCTTCTTAAATATATTTTAATTATCCTTTTTAATTAAAGGATATTAGCTTATCGTTTTAGTATAGTAAATGTAAAAAGGCGTTTAGCATAACGTTTTTAACGCTTAGGATATAGTATACCTTAAGTAGGAATTAGCTTAAGTATTAAGAAACGAGGACTAGTTTATTATTAGATTTTATATTAATAAAGAATAAGGATTTTTATTATACGATTCCGTAAATACTTATATAGTCGGTAAAGATAACTACTTATAGCGTTTTTACGAATAGTATTTTAATATTTAACTTACAGACTGCTTATATTAAACCGGCTACGTTAAGCTTTATAGGCTAATATTAAAGTTCTCCGCTTTTAAAAGCACGGCTTAAGTAAATAATAAGCTAAACCTTAGTCAGGGCTAGTAGCGTCTTTTTATCTTATTCCGTGCTTTCCTTTAAGTAAAAAGCTATAGCTACTACTTTATACTCTTAAGACGTATTAATTTAATTAAATAGTTATTAAGCGGGTTTAAAGTAATAAATCGTTTAAAGCTTAGTAAGTTTTTAAGTTGGATTTATAAAGGCCTTTCCCTCTTTTAAAGTAAGCTAAAAAGCGGCTTTTGCGGTATATTGTGCCTATTTTTAGCTCCTTAAAGGGACTCCTTCTTCCTATCTTACTTAAAGTAGCTCTATCTTTTATCTTTATAAGATATTAACTTCTTAAGCAAAATATAAGACTATATAGTATATCTACTTAGTAAAGCGGATTTATTTCTTAAGCTATTAAAGGTTCTTTAAGAACGTAATATTCTTTAAGCCTTATACGCGTTGATTTATATTTATTAAGCTAATAGTGTTTACTTTAAATTTAAAGAGCTATATAAATAGGTACGCTAAAAAGGACTTTAGTTTAAATAAGGTAATATTATATTTATAACAAGCGCGGAATATTACCTTAAAGTATTAAAGCTCTTCTTTAGCTATATTAAAGTAAAGAATAATATTATCAATATAAGCCGCTACGTATTCTTAATATCTATAAAAGACGTTATTAATAAACCTTTAAATATATAATAAGCAGTTCTTAAAGCTTATAAGTATTACTAATAATTATTTTAGCCTATAATAGCTTATAACTATAAACCTTTCTTAATAGTCTTAGTAAACTAAAAACTAGTAAAAAAACGATTATATATTTACTATATTAATAAACTGTTTTCCTTAAAGGCGTTTTATTATATCGCTTTAAAGCGGTATTTAGTAAGCGTTTAAGGTAATAACGGCATTAATCCTTTATAAGTCTATAACTACTTATCCTTTTTTCTTTCCGTTTACTATCTTTTATATTATAAATACCGGCGCTATAAATAAAGTCGGCCTATAAACCTATTTTTATTATCCTTTTTTAGTTAGTTAGCTAAATATTATATTTATTTCCTTTTTATTCTTATCGCTTAATAGATATAATCTTAAGACGATTTATTAGTATTGTTTTCCTTTTATTAAGAGAATACGTATCTATTTAGATTTATTTATATATATTACTCCTTTATCTTTTTAAAGGCCGGGAAACGATTAAAGGATATCTTAAACCTTTACTCCGTATTTTAAGTCCTTAGTATAATCCGGACTCCCTTATTAATAGTAAGTAAAAGTAAGTCCTTAGTTAGGCCGATTTAAAGCTTATAGTTTGCTATAAGATCTTTTTATAGGAAGTCCTTAATAAGGTTTATTCTATCTAGGTTTTATATAAAGACTTCTTTTAAAGGAGTAGTAGCATCGACCTCCTTATATAGCCGGAATTGCTTATTAAGGTCTATAATTATTCTTACCTTTTAGCCTTAATTAAGTACTAGTAGTTCTTTAAAATAGTTTATTGCTATAAAGCTTTTATAATCTTATATTATTATCTAAGCGAGCTTAAGGTTATTAAGAAAGAATATTATATTACGCCTTAATAGCAGCGCTTAGACCTATATAAATAAAGTAAAGCTAAAACTAGCTAAAATCGTAATAATAACTAAGTAAATTACTTATTATATATTACTAGTCTTAGCTAAACTATCTTAACTTTAGCTTTAATCTCTTTATAAGCCCCGATATATAAGACTAATTTAAAGTTAATAAAGTCCTTTTAATAAAGAACTAAAAAGTCTTAGCTAAGTAATATATTAGCTATTAAGCGTTTTACTATTTAACCGCCGATCCTTACTTTTATAATTATAAGGCTACTATCTAGCCTTTTTAGTATATATCGAGTAAATTCTGCTTATTTAATAATAGCCGTTCTTCTTACTTCTTAAATAAGAATTTATTAAGAGGAGTTTATAATTATATCTTAAAAGGTCTTTACTAAGTTAGCTTAAATAAGGCTTTAGTTTACCTTTGTATTTCTATAAGCTTTAATGCTTATTTTAGGCCTTTTTTATTATAAATTAGTAAGCATATATAAGTAAATTATAATAGCTTATTAAGGCTTAATAGCTAAATATTAAGAGAAGCCTTAACTATTTAAACGCTTTATAGCTTTTAAATAACTACTTATTATATTAAGCTATATATTTATATAGTAATGTTTTAGCTAAGGTTAAGGAGGTATTTATCTTTTACGTATTAATAAAGCTTATTCCTTAAGGGGAATACTTTACTATAAAATCTATATATTTTATTAGCCTTTTAAACTAAGTTTATAATAGTATAAATTACGGTTTCCTTTAAGCTTTTATTAGTATTTATCTAAGCTCGTTTTATATTATACTCTTTATCTTTTAAATAATCGTCGGTCTTTACTATAGTTCTTTTCTTAGTTAAAAGGTATACTTAGTCTAGCTTTAGCATTAATAAGTATATAATCTTAAAGGTTCTTTCTCTTCTAAGGTAAAGGACCTTAGCTTAAATCCTTAGCTATTTAAATAGGTTTCTCCCTTAACTTAGCGAGTGCTATAAAGCTTATAGTATATCCGCCTTTATTAAGCGGTTTAAAAATGTAACCCGCGGTCTTAGTAAACTCTTAATAGATCGCTAAGGCGTCTTAACCTATTTTTTAAGTGCGTATAAAGTATAGCTAATTAGTCCTTACCTTTTTATAAGTTAAACTTATTTCTTACGCGCTAATAAGTGCTTTTAAGATTCTTAAGGATATTTAACTTATAATTAAGGAAGAATTTCCTTATATTTATTAATCTATCTATTAATATCCTTATTTCTTACTAAACGTTATAAAGATTCTTATAAATAAACCTTTAGCTTTTAGTAGATTATTATAGTTAGGTAGTTTAGCTAATAAAGCGCGGCCTTAGCTTTATATTATAAGCGCGATATTTAAGACTTAAAGTCGGACCTAATTACTATATCTTTAATAATAAAGTGCTTTTTCTTAGGTGCTACTATCGCTATATTTAAGTAGATTCTTAACTCTTTTTATAAGACGGAGACCTATTAGCTTAGTTTAATACTAAGCTCGCTAAGCTTCTTTTATAATAGTTTTAAGAGGTCTCCGGAATACTATTCCGCTATACTTCCTTAAAGGAAAAAGGGCAATTAAATAGCTATTCCGTTTATATAGGCCTTATCTTTATTAGCGTTTTAGCGGATAAAGTTAATAATATAGTTTACTCCTTAAAATATACTAGCCTTATTATCTTTTTAAACTTTTTTAAAAGATACTCTTAGCGGTCTTAATAAGTTCAATCTATTTATATCCTTAGCTTATAGTTAAGGTTTTTCTTAAAGCTTAATAAGCGCGTCTTTTCTTCTTAGTACTTAAAGGAGACTAAGGAATTATTTATTTAATATTATTTCTATTCTTCTTAAATAGCTTAAATCTATACTTAATCTTATTATCTACTAGCTAAGTATAAATCGGTTTAGCTTACTAAGAGTATCGCTTATAATATTTTTTTCGCTTATTATTAAGGTTTCGGTCTTAATATATCTACTAAGCGCTAAACCTTTTATTTTATACGTCTTAAAATCCGGTATACTATAAGGCTTTAAGCGTAAAAGGCTTATTTTTATAAATTAAAAGTCCCGAAAATGCTTTAGTTAATATAGCTATAGCGGATAAAGCTAAATCGTAATACTAAACTAAGAAACTATTAAGTATCCTTTAAAGCGGATTTTTAGCTAAGGCCTATAAACTAAACTTTATTAGTAGCATATAGTAAAAATATCTACTAAGCTTATTATCCTAAGGAAAGAGTAGCTTTATTATAAGCTAAATCTTAAAGGTATTTAATAAATAAAGAGCTAAAGGGTTTTAAAGTTAGCTTATTTATACTTTTTCTATTTAAAAGATAATTAATCTATTTTAGTAGTATTAAATCTAATTTACTTTATTAAATAGGTTTTATCGTTTAAAAGTCTATCTTTTATTAGTTTTTAAAACTAGATTGCCTCTTAAAAAGTAATAGTTTTAGCTTAGTTAAGCGGGACTTATTTTATATTCTATTAAGCTTTATAAGCTATCGCGGTATAATACCTTAAAAAAAGGTAAAGGAGATTATTAAACTAGTATACTTAATAAGCCGCGGCCTTTTCCGCTTTTACGGCCTACGTATCTTAAAGTTTTATTATAAGCGCGTTAAGGAAAAGGTACTTATTATTAAGGTTAGACTTAAAGGCTAATAAAATGTTCTTACTAAAAGAAATATTATTTAGTACTTAACTTCTTATAAGATAAGTACTTAATTATGCGATATAATTGCTTTTAGCTTAATAGATATTTAAAGGATTTCCGTTTAAATAAGTTAGAATTACTACTATTTATTACGCTTAATAGTATAAAGATAAAGGGATAAAGCGCGGACTAATTACTATTAGTTAAGGCTAGTATTATAAACTAATTACTATTAGTTAAGACTAATATTATAAACTAATTACCGCTATTTAAGCCGGTATAACGGACTAATTACTATATATAAATATATATAAGGGTTTAAAATAGTAAAAAGCTTATCTTTTTTTAAAGTATAGTTAGCTACTTTATACTTAGTTCTTTAAGCTAGTTTAAAGGATTTTTAACTATACTATCTTACTATTTATTATTAATATATAGATAAGCTATAAATATCTATATAAAATAACTTAATAAACTAAGTATAAGCTTAGTTAAAAATACTAAAATCTATAATTAAGGAAATCCTTTAAATATCCTTAAATATCCTTTAAAATCGCGGTAAAGTTTATCTTATATTATTTAAGGTGTTTTTATAGTTAGAAATAGGCTAAACTATAGTTAAAATATCCCGCGGAAATCCTTAAATATCCCTTAAAGATATTAGCAGAATCCGCTTAGTAGTTTTTATAGTATCCTTTATAGTTAGAAACGTTATAAACTATAATAAAATAAGCTCTTAAGCCTTTATAGTTATATATTAAAAGCTTTAGCGGGGTCCGATTAGTAACATTTATTTTATCTCCTTATGTGAGCCTTTATAGTATATGCTTTAAGCGTTCTTATTACGGGGTTCCGTAAAGCTCCTTAAAAGTAAAGTAAGGAGTTTAAGTATAGCCGTTTAAATTGTAGAATATATAATAGATTAGTATATATAAGGGGAAAGATAAGGCTAAGCGCTAAGGTTTAGTAAAGTAAGTATAACTTTAAGTATAAAGCGGTCTTAATAAGTTAATAAGCAGTTAAGTTTAAAGTAGTAAAATTTATTAATAAAGACGCCGGATAGTAAGTTATAGCTTTTTTTAATAAAGGTAGCTATAAAACTATTATAAATAAAAGCGTTAAATATTTTTCAAGTAGTAAATATTAACGCGTTAGATTTTAACGCTTATAATAAGCTAAGTTTGCTATTATATAATTATATAGCGCGTTAAAACTTATTAAAAGTAAAGCATAGTAATTAACGGGAGGTTTATTTTAAGAAAAAGGTATAAAAAGCTATATCTTAAGAAGAAAAGTTTAAGTTTAATAGCGATAGTATAAAAAACGAAGGTATAAATCTTATAATATAGTAAGTAAGTATATAAAATAAGTAGGAAATAAGCATGGATTTAAGATAAATAAAATAAAAGTTAATAAAGGGAGATAGTAAACTATATTAGTATTAATATAGTAATAAGCTATAAAGAAAGAACTGTATAATTCGTAGCTAATATAGCAAAAGTTAATATAATTTATCGCTAGGTTAAGACGGCTTATATACTATTAACACGGCGGCGTATTATTTTTATATTATTATAATCCTTATAGCTAATGTCTTTTAATAAGCTTAAAAGTCGTTAATAAAGTTAGTTTATATAAAGTCTTATTTTAAGACTTAAAGGTTATAGCTACTTAGTTATTCTTTTTAAGTAACTAAGAACTTTTTTTAAGCTATATTATAGCTATATTTCCGATTATAAGCCTTAAGGATATACCTTTATTTTTAGTAGTTTATATTAAGCTCTAAGCTAAGAAGAACCTTTAGCGCGGCTGTTAGTATAAGCTAAGAGATAAAAATAATTAAATAGATATTTTTAAAGTTATTTATATTTAACTAGTAGGTAAGTTAGTTTATACGTTTTATAATTTTCAACGGTTTAATACAGCATTTTTTAAGCTTCTCTATATAGCTATTAGTAACTAAGTAGCCCTTAATAAGCTATAGCTAAGCTTAATTACTTAGCTTAAACTTAAGCTTCCGCTACTTAGTATTATACTAACGGTTTATAGCGGCTTAAGTATAAGCTAGTAATATCTTAGCTTAGTCTTAAAAACCTTACTAGTTAATAGCCCTAGCTTAGTCTTTAAGGTGCTATAAGCCGTTATTTATATTAAAGCTTATAATAAGCTTGCTTTAAGACTTTTAAATAACTATAAAGTAAAAGTTATTTAAAGAAAACTAAAAGAGTAGTAAGGCTTTAACTTAACGTTTATTATAGAAGTTAGTAGTAAAAAACTATAAAGCGATCTTAAGTATTAGGTTTATCGTTTTAATAGACTATTTTTTTAAAGGTACTAAGCGGTAAAGACTAAAAGCTTAGATTTAAACGCGGCTTAAAAAGTACGCTAAAAGGCAGATATAAACTTTAAGTCGCGGTTAAAGATAATTTACTAAAGAATTCCTTAATTATAATAAATAAGCTTATTATAAAGCGTTTACGCTTAGTTATTAGCAATAAAGTAATTATAACCTAAAAAAGGAGGTATATCTTAAAATTGTTTTAAAATACTATAAGTAAAGTATTAAAGTATTCCTTAAGCGGTATTACTTATATAAGACCTTTAAAGGAAATACTTAAGAGGCTAGTAATAAAGTTTGTAGTAATAGTATATAAGAGGATACTTAAGGAATAAATAAAGATTAGTTTCCTTACGAGCTTAAAGCAGTTTACTTAGTTATTATAATAAGTATTATACTAAGCTAATCGCTTATTAATTAATTAAGAAAGATAAAAGATAGTAAAGCTTATAAAAATTTCTTTTTCTATATACTAGCGTTTAAAATAAAACTTCTAAAGGTATTTATTCTTAATAATTAAGTTTATATAAAGGTTAGGAATATATAAGTAGCGGCGCCCGTTGGTTTCTTTAAGGTATAATAAGCTATTAACAAGGAAAAAAGATAGTCCTGTTTAAGCTCTATTAATACTAAGCTATTTTAAGATAAGGCCTTATTAGTTATTTAAAGCGTATGTATCTTTAATTTCTTAGTAGAGTATTAAGATAAAAAGGGCATTAATAATAAGGTAGACTTATTTAACGGGAGCCTTATCTTTTTAAACGCGGTTAAGCTCCTTATTTTTAATAAGCGCGGGTTCCTTAATAAGGAGCTAAGAGAAGGAGTCTGTAAGGATATTCTTAGCCTTAAGAATATAGTAGACTTTAAAAGGAAACTAGCTTAAGTACTAAGAGGCGAGGGTTAAGCGGTCGCTACTCTTTATACTAATAATAAAAAAAGACTACTACTTAATAATAGCATAAATAGCAGTAAAATTATAAAGGACTACTACTTTCGCTTACTTTATACTAATTAAGTATAGTTAAAGGTTATAGTACGCTTATATTAAGTAGGTGACTTTTAATATTATAAGCTAGTAACGCGGTTTACCGGTTTATAAGAATTAGCTTAAATATAAAATAAAGCGGAGATTTATTTAAGGCGGTCTTTGCTTGAAATTTTAAAAAGTATATAGCTTAATATAAAATATAATAATACTAAACTTAAATTCGTAGCTTATGTTTAACTAAATAAAGAATAGCTTATATAGGTTATAATAGTAAAGTACCGCGATTAAAGTAAATACTATAGTTATTTCTTAAAAGGCTTAAAGCTTTACTAAAGTTAGGGTATACTTAGTCTTAGCTATAAAGTATATCTATATTTACCCGCTTAAGAGCTGCTTATTATCCTTTGCGGTTTTAAACTTAGTAGTCTTTTATTCTTATAATAAGGCGATTCGTTAAGCGAAGTTAGCAATAAAGTACTAAAACTAGTAAATAAGGCCGATTTATTTCTTAAGCGCTTTAAGGATATTAAGAAATAAAATAGCACGGAGGGCGTAAACGCGTTAATTAGTATTTATAAAGCTAATCTTATTAACTTAAAGCTAAAAGAGCTAAATTAAGGGATACTTTAAAAAGGACTTCTTTATAAAAAAACGAATTTATATATTATAAAGAGCTAAAAATTCGATATAAAGTAAGCAATATATTCCTTAACGGAGTTAAAGAATATAATAATACTATTAATATATACCGCGGTATAGTTAATATAGTTATAAAAAATTAAGTTTATAAACTTTTAAATATAAGTAAAGGAGTTTTTATAACCTATAAAGGCTACTATAAGACGCTTAAGGCCTTAGTAAGTAATTATTTTAAAGGGTTCTTAGTATTTAAAGTAAATAAGAAATTAGTAACAAAATAAGTAAGCATTAACTATAAAGATAAAAGATTTTTAATAAAGTTTTTAAATTATATTAAACTAAAGCAGTATAAAGTAAGTATTTAGTATTGCGATACTATTAAGCGGGCGAAGATTAATAACAATATAGCCTTTTTAAGTACTATTTACTAATCTTTAGATAACGAATACTAGCAAAGTAAATAAAGTAGCCTTAATAGCTTATTTTATCTTACTCTTTTTATCAAGCTTATTATACGTTTAGTTAATAAAGTCTTAGTCTTTTAGTTAAGCGGATATACTTTTAATACTAGCTTAGTTTAGTATTAATTATTAGCTAAAAGTATCTTTATATAATAGTCGGGGTAAACTTAAATAGTGCCTTAGTCTTTTTATAATAAGGGAAAGTTATTTATAAGCTTATAAATACGATAAGCGAGCTCCGGATCTATATTATTTATTTTCGCTCCGTTTAAAGACTTAACGTTTAGTAGTAATAATTCCTATTTAATACTAAGCTTAAGATAAAAATTAAGTTTTCAATCTTATAGTAAGGGCTTACTATTTAGTTAAGCTATACCGTTTAGGTTATCTAAGATATTAATAGCGGTAGTATTATCTAAATCGTTTATAATAACTTAAAGCCTATTATAAGTAAGTGCTTATAAACTAACGTTTATAAACTATACTTAGTTATAAAGGTTAACTATAATACTAATATATTAACCTTAACAGAGCTTTACTAGCTATTTGCTAGTATTTATTATAACAAGCGGCTAGTTCCTAGTAAAAAGATTATAAACAAGCTCGTTTTTATTAAAGAAGAATATTAAGTCTTATATAATAAGGATCTTTCTTATTATAGTAAAAAGGCTTACTATTATACTAAGCGGGAGAGGTATATTAGCCACTCTATAAATAGTGCGTAATATATAAGGCCCTTACTAAGGTATCTATACGTTAAGCTTAAGTCTGCTATAAGCTTTAATAATAACGTATTCTATAAAGTTTATAATATCGTCTTAGTATAAAATACTTTAAGATTAACTAAGTAGTAGGCTTATAGTAAGTTTGTAGGTAATTTATACCTTAATGCATATAGCTCTTATAGCTAGCTACTTATAGTAAGTTTTTAAGATATAGATATTAAAATCTGCTTATTCTTTTAAAAAAGTCTACTTAATGCCGGCTAGTAGTTATTTTTAAGTAAGATCGACTATAATATTAATAACGTATGAAAAAAGATTTTTTAAATATAATAGCGGTGAGCTTTTATATTAATATATATCTTATACTAGTTAGTCGGCCCTTTTTTCCTATAAATTATAATTTAAGCGTGCGTAAATTAAGATAGTCCGTCTAGAGAATTTATAGGCTTAGCGGGCTCCGCGTTTATAATAAGTATATCCTTATAAGTAAAAATATTATAGCTAAAGTAAAAAGAGGCGGTTCTTTTATAAAAAGGTAAATTTAGTTTACTTATTCTTTGTTGTTAGTACCTATTAGCTTAAAGGTATTATTAGTTAATATAGTATTAACGTCTTTATATACGTAAGTAATTAAATCTACTACTTTTAAGGGAAAATAAGCGCTGCCTTTAGCTATAATAGCTGCTTAAACCTCTTAAGCGAAGTTAAAAAGAATTAAGTTCTTTTTTATACCTTAAATTAAAAGCGCGGATAAGATTTTTATAGCTTTTACTATAGCCGGAGGCAGGTTAATATAAGTATAGTCGTTAGCGGCGGAGGCTATAGTAGCTATATAGTAGTAATAAAGGCGGCTAGTAGCTTTACGTTTACTAAGGATCTATTAGTATTTTAAGCGGCGGCATTTTATAATTTTTATAACCGCTATAACCTTATACTTAAGCTAGGTTCCGCTTATAGCGCTGCGGGCTACGCTTATAATATAAATAGTTATCGGTAGAAAAATAGTAGTAGTATTAATTTAGTAATAGGTTTATTAGCTAGCTTACTTTAAAATTTAATAATAAACTTTATTAAAAGGTAAGAAATTAGCCGTTTATATTCCGCGACCCATTTATTAAGGTTATTAATCTTAGTTAGCCGGCGGAAAGATTCGCATAAAAAGGTATTTAGTTATTAATATACGATTATAGTTAGGTATTATTTTATATAAAGGGCTACTTTAGCTTTAAGCTTAAGGCGTAAAATCTAGCTTTAAAGTCCGCGCTATTAATAATATTATTAACTAAGAAGGTCTTATTTTATATAGCTTAAGCTGCTACTTTTAGTCGTATATTAAAGCAAGCTTAAAGCTTTTAGCGCTAAGCTTAGTAACTTAAACCTAAGCTATATAGCAATAATTAGTTTATATTAAAAAGGTTTTTTAAATACTCCTTTATAGCGGTGCTATATAGTAGCTTAAGATTAAAGTAGCTAATTTGTTTATATAATTTAGTCCGCGGATAGCTACTTAGCTAAAAGCGTTTATAAACCTTTTTAAGCTTTAATATATAATAGTCTTATTAGTTTCTTTAATTATATTAAATAATATATTAAATAAGCTTACTAAGTTAAAGCGACTAATATTATTTATACGACGATATAAGATCGTCTTTAAGCTTATTTATTTCTTATAGCTATTTTAGCGATTAACTAGCTAAGGACTTATATAAAGTCGGTTAAGTAAGCGGTTAAAGATATCTTTTATTATAAGAATAAGCGTAAGTATAATAAGGGGCGTTATATTAATAGCTAATACTAGCGGCGTTATAGCTAAGGCTTAGCTTAGCGTCTTGCTTAAAGTTGTTATAAACCTTATTAAAGTATCCTTAAGAGGCGTCTTAGCGGCCTGCTTAGTAATAAGGCTTATTTTATATAGTCTTTTATTAAGGTAATATTATAACTGATTTACCCAGGTAAATAAGGCGTCTTTAGTTTTTTGTTTTTCCGCGGAATTAATGTTAAAGATCTTAAGCTAAATAAGCTTTAGAGTTTTTTACTTACTATTAAAAAACAAGAAAACTAAGTTAAGTAAGTATAAGCGCTAAGGGAAGTAGCCGTTTAATAAGGATTAAGTATAGTAAGAATAAAAGATATATATAGCTTAAGCTTTTTTATTTTAAGCATCGGCCTTTTTTTAAAGTTCTTAAAGTAGCTATTTAGTAAAAAACTAGCGAGCTTTTAAGTTTAAGTTAAATATTAATAAGAGGTTTATTCCTTATAAGAAATCTTTTTATATAAAGTGCTTAATTAGTATTAATCCGTGCTTCTTTTCTTTTTATAGTTATAAAACCTTAGTATATAGTAATTTATCGTTAATATAAATTATAGAAAGGATTTACTACTATTAAGTATTTAGTAGTCCGGTAGATTTAGCAAACTATAAGTTAGTTAAAAGAATGAATATTATAAACTATAATAAGGCCTTAAAAAGAAGTTATAAGTAAGACTATTTAATTAAAATCGGGCTAACTACTATTTATAATAAGTAAGCTTTAAAGTAAAGTAGATTTAACTATCTATTAATAAGTAAAAATAGTTACTTCACTGTCTTTTCCTAGTAAGGGAATATACTCTTTATTTGTACTATAATTTCTTATAAGAATTCCTCTTAACTTTTTTACACCTTCTTAGTTCTTACTTAGTATATTATAAGGGAATTATATTAATATATATCCTTATAGTTTTTTAGTATCTACTATATGTAAAGCCTTTACTTACTAATTTGTTTTAATTGCCTAAGTTATACTTTTAATCGTATAACGTTAAGAAGCTTAAGTATAATATAATAAGGTTATTTTATAATTACTAAAGGACTTACTTTAAATTTCCTAGATTTATAATAATAATTTTCTTATTATAAGATAGAGGTTTAAGTTAAAGTAAACTTTACGTATTATCTTATAATACCCCTACTTTAATATTACGACTTAAAGAGGTATACTTAAATTAAAACTAGTATATTATAACATATTATAATAAGTATTTTATCTTAGCCTAATAATAAAGGTAGCTATAATTTAATCGTACTTTAGCTAAGAAAGGTTACTACTACGAAGAAACAGTATAATAATACCACACTGCTAAAAGGTCTCGCCCCGGCCCTAGTTAAGGGTTAAGACGCTAATTATTATCTATATACTTATATCTTATATACCGACATATAAGTAGCCGGAGCGCTTATATCTTACGTTCTATAACAATTACCGCCTTAAAAGGAAAGACGATAACGTCCTTATTATTTATAAGACGGGACCTCCTTAGTTTATTAAGCCGGTAGCTAAAAGCTACGCACGCTTATATTATCACGCGCGCTTAAGGGGAGCCTTATTTCCGTACGGACTAATAGGTCTACTTTCTCGCGCGGGGATCGAACCTACGCTAAAGGAATTGCTACTACTTACTATAGAGAAAGAGTGCGATAATACCGCACTGCTAAAAGGTCTCGCCCCGGCCTTAGTTAGGGGTTAGGACGCTAATTATTGTTTATATGCTTATATGTTATATACTAATATACGAGTGGCCGGAGCGCTTATATCTTACGTTCCGTAATAGTTATTAAGGCTAAGTTAAACTATAAAGTCTAAGATTAAGAACTATTTATTATTATAAAGTTATTTAAATATTAGCGATACTATGTTAAAAAAGTCGTAAAATAAGTAAAAGTCTTATTTAACTATTTTAACCTTTTAATATTTATACGCTAAACCTCCTTTAATTAAGAATAAGTATAACAATATATATACTTAGCACTATTCGACTTTATAATTAAGCATAGAGTAAGGAGGTTAAACTTAGCTAACGTATTATTAAGAATACTTAGATATAAAAGTAAGAAGCGCTTATTTATAAATTTATTATTAAAGCTTTAGTTAAAGCTAGCTTTAATAAACTTTATAACTATTAATAATCTATAAAAAGATAATACGAAGTCTTTATAAATAAAAAATAGCTTAACCTTTAGCTAGTATAAGTATAGTAAGTTACTTTTATATAAGAAAAATGTATAAGCTTTTATATAGCAAACTACTACTAACTTTAAAGTAGACTTTTAGTAATTAGCTATATAAGCTAAAAAGAGAGCTAGTTATAAATAGCTACTCTTAAAGAAGATTATAAAAGATATAGCTTATAGCTTCTTTATATATACTATAAAAGTTCTTAATACTTTGCTAGAATTATTAAAATGCACTTAAAGCGAAGATATAGTAATTACTTAATAAAAAGCGACTAAAAACCTCTCGAAAAGGAAGTATCTTTAGTTATTATAACTAAATGAATTATTGCTATAAAAAGGACGAATTAAAGTACCTTTTAATACTACTTTATAATAAGAGTTAGTATAACTTTCCTATTATAACTTATTAATAAGATACTTTTAAGGCTAACGAATAAGTAAATTATTATTAAGGGACTTTTACTAAGAAAATATAATAAGGAATATTAATTAATATATCTAAGAATACTTAGTATATTAAAGCGCTATATTAAGGAAGTATTGTTTTTATAGTACTATATAATTATTATTATACTTAATACGACTATAAAAAAAACTATTAATAAACTTTATTATAAGTCTACTAAAGGTATAATATTTAGAATAAAAGGTTAACGTAATACTAATAATTAAAAATTAATATACTAAGTACTACCTCTTAATTCTATATTTTAAAATAATAAACGCGCTTAAGCTAACAAGAGTAATTTATTATAACGTTAAGTTAGTATATAGGCCTTTTAAAGGCGTAGTTATAAGTAAAGGATTATTATTTATTAATAGGTTTTAGTTAGACCTATATTTTATTTTATAAGTAAAACGTAGGTTATTAAAAGCGTTTTACCCTTAAATAAATAAGTAAATAAAACGTATAAATTAAGTAGTATACTACTCCTTAAAATACTTTATTAATTTAAAATCAATAAACTAAGCGTTACTTCTTTATATAGTCTAATTTACGTATAATAACTTAATTAATACTACTACTAATCTATCTTTTAATCAAATATTTTTAGCTATTAGCTAAGCTTTTATATTAACGTTTAAGACGATATTATAAGAAAGAAAGTACTTAAAGTAAAAGTCAGAATTAATAAGCTAAAAGGTTTATTATAATAACTTAAAAAATACTAGCGAAGGCTATTAAAGGGTAAGTAGAGTACTATAATCTTAAGCACTTACTACTTTTACTTAAAGTTAGGAACCTTCTTATACTTTTTATAAAGAATTTACGATTTAAAGATAAGTAAAAAAAGTTATCTTTTAGGTATATTAAACCTTTTTAAGTATTATAAGCTATTAAAAAGTAAGCTTATTATTTAGCTTTTTTAGATAAGTACTTATATATATATAAAATATTCTATATTAGCTTATTAAAACCTTAAAAGAAAGACCTAAGCATTTAAAAAGGCGCTAAACTATTAACAATACTTAACCTTTAAAATAAAAAAGGCGAATAAGAAGTTTAAGAAGTACTAAATAAAAGACGCGTAAAAGGTAATACCCTCTTTTTATAAAACTAAGTAAAAGCTAAGACGCTAAAAGCATAAAAATAACCTACTTATTAAGTTATAATTCCTTACTACCTTTATATTAATTTGCTGCTTATTAATTATATCCTTAGTTACCGCAACTATTTATAAATTAGTAAAATATATAATTAAGAAGAAAAGGAAGTAAAAGTAAATAACTAAAACAAAATATAAAACTAAGCTAAATCCTCCTTAAAACAATAAGAATAAAAGAAAAAACTATAAGCTATACTATTACTACTTTACGTTATTTTTAAAGAAGAGATAAAAAAAAGAAAAGAAAAGATAAACTTAAACCGTTTTTTATTTATATTAACGCTTTACTAATATTATAAGAACCTACTAAATAATCCCTATATTTATATTAGTTAAAATAGGAAACGTTAATATCCCCCGCTTTTTTATTAGCTACGTCTTAATTAGTATAGTACTTACTTCCGTCTTTATAATAAGTAAAGCATATTGCTAAGACGTCTAGCTTATATTACTTATAAGTAGCTAGAGGTTTAACTATGCTTCTTTAGTATAGTACTTTAAATAAGCTATATTAATACTAAATAGCGGCGCTAAGGTAAACTAAGTAAATAGCTCGCGCTGCTTATCGATAAGCGTATAATAGTTTTAATACTAAGACTAAGGGACCGTTAGCTAAACGCTAATATGTTTATTATATATTTACTACCGTTATATCGTTCTTAGCCTTTATAATCCCGTTTTCCTTTTAATAAGTTATCTTAGCTATATTAAACGCCTTATAAAGATACTACGCCGTAATATTAAAATAGTAGTAAGTTCCCTTACTAAATATAAAGGTATTATTATCGCTATTATTATCCTTAAAGTTAGTATTATTAACATTATGTAGATTAAGCTATTTAATATAATTAAGTATAGCGACTATATTAATATAATTGCCGGCTATATATATAGCCGGTAATATAATATTTAGCTTGTAAATAATTATAACATATTTTATAAGTAATTATAGTCAATAAAGAATATAGTTTATTATAAGTAGCTGTATATTAATAGTGCTACCTATACTTTATAAAAGTAATAATAAGAAAAATATACTTAATCTTTATAACTTTTATAAGATTTAACTTAAATACCTTAAAAGCTATAATAATAGTGCGGAAATAATATATATACTAATGTTTAGTAAGTATTATATAGCTAATATAAGTAGCGTAAACTTTACCTTTAACTATTTCTATTTCGCTTATAAAATAATAAAAATATTAACTTTATTATTGCCCGTATAGATTTAAGTATTATTATCGCTATTATTATTACTATCGTCTGTTATATTAAGTTACTCTCCCTTAAGAGAAGGCGTAATAAGTCAGGCGTCGTAGCTAAGTATTGTTAATACTACGCCTTATACTATAAGGATAAGGGGATAAAGCGCAAACTAATTACTATTAGTTAAAGCCGGTACTAAAAACTAATTACCGCTAATAAAAGCCGGTATTATAAAATAATTACCGCTAGTTTAGCTAGTATAATAGATTTATTACTATACCTAAACGTATATAAGGGTTTATAGATAGAAAAAAGCTTTATCTTTTCTTTAAGGTATATTTAGCTACTTTATACTAAGTTCTTAAAGCTAATTTTAAGGGTCTTTAATTATACTATTTAGCCGTTTATAATTAATACGTAGATAAACTATTCGTATCCTCGTAAAATTACTTAATAAACTAAGTATAAGCTTAGTTAGAAAAACTATAAACTATAATTAAGGAAATCCTTAAAATATCCTTAAATATCCTTTATAAATTGTAGTAAAGTCTATCTTATATCTTTAAAGGTATTTTCTTAGTAAAAGATAAGCTAAACTATAGTTAAGATATTTTATAGAAATGCCTTAATATCGATTAAAAATACTAGAAAAATTAATTTAATAGCTTTTATAGTATCTTTTATAGTTAAAAACGTTATAAACTATAATTTAATAGCCTTTTTAAGTATTTATAGTTATATCTTAAAAATCTTAACAAGGTCTGCTTAGCGATATTTATTACGTTTTTAAGGCGAGCTTTTATAGTATATACTTTAAGCGTTTCCGCTATAAGGTTTTATAAAAGCTCCTTAAAGCTAAGTAAGAAGTTTAAGCATAGCCGCCTAGATTTTATAATAACTCCTCTTAGTAAGAAAAGAAAACTAACGTCTTTATTAAGTTAAAGTAAAAATAAGGTAAAAAGGGGGCGCTAAGTAATAGCTTTATAATAGCGTTTTTATATTATATTAGTAGTATATTATTTTTTTCTTTTTAATAGTTTTATAGTTTATTTAGCTAATAGTAGTTAAGTAACTAAGATAATTAAGTAAACGGCCTTATTATAAGTTTTTACTACTTACTTAATTATACGTTTTATCTTATTAAAGCGTTTAATATCTTTAGCTAAAGCTAGCAATAAGGTCTTTAACTTCTTTTTTAAGTATATATTTAAGCGCCTTTTAGACTATAGGAAGTTATAATACTAAGAAATATTAATTTTATTTTATAAGATATATTATAAGCAATTAGCTTAGTTAAGTTTCATTTTATAGTATTATCCTATTAACTCTTTACGCTATTTTAAATCCTCCGCTCAGTTATTTACACTACGTATTAGTCTTATAAGCCGCTTATAAGCAAGATATTATATCGTACGTATTCCCGCTATTATAGCTATCTCCTGCCTTTTATTGCTAGACTTTGTAACTTATTATCGTTTTTATATAACGTTATTACTTACGCTTTTCCGCTAGCTTATACGCATTTAGCTATTAAGATAGTATTAATATAAAGCTAGGCTAATTTGCTAATTATAACGGGTATAATTAGTATTAAAGTATTAAACGTTTATACTTTTAATTAAAAGTATATAATAAGGTTATTAATAGCCTTAGTGCTTATTTCCTTACTTTTAAGGTTTGACACGTTTTTAATAGTGTTTAAAAACCTTAATATAAAAAAGGCCTTAAAAGTAAGAATAAAAAGCGCTTAGTTAATACGGCTAATAAAGCGGACGTTAAAACTTAAGAACTTTATTGCTTAAAATAAAGTTAAGTCGCGTTAAAACTTTTCGTAGGCCTATAAGTTAACCTTAGTATAGTTTATAGCTAGGCAGAAACTTCCCGTTATTATAATCTCGTTGCTAAATTATAACCCCGTAAAGCCGGGCTTATTAAGAATTAAATTAATTACTATAAGCGGCTTTTATAAAATTAAGCGGCGGAATATATCGCGAGGCGATTTATCGCTATCTCTTTAAAAAAAAAGAAGGACGGCGGATAAACTATAATAAAGCGCTTATACGATTTTATATAGCTAGGCTAAGTATAGCGGCTAAGGGGAAAAGCGTGTGCTAAGTAAGACTAAAAAGGTCTTTAAGGCTTATAGAGATATAAGCTAAGAAAGGGATTTTATAGCGCGGGCTAAACCGCGTGCGAAATAAGATTAAGGTTTTACTATAAAAAATTAAAACGCCGTTATAAATCCGGCTAAAAACTAATTAAGCTAAGCTTTAAATATATAGTAAAAGATAGTAAAAGTCTTGTTTTAATTATTAAGCTAAAGCGGGGTTCTACTAGCTATAGCCGCTATTATAAATCTTAAAACTATAGCGAGGTTAGCTAGCTTAAAAGCATTAAGTATCTGCTAGTTATTCCGGTAATAATAATTTCCGGCTACGCCTTAAAAATATATAAGCGGCGGGGGCTTTTAAATAATAAAAGCTAAGCGGGAGGTATAGTTAAGCTACTATAAAAACGGCTATTTAGTCTACGCTATATTATAAAGCTAAGGGGTAAGTTATTAAAGTTAAGTATTTAAAAAGGGTAAAATAAGCTATCTTTTATTATACTATAATTTTATTTATGTTTATCGGCTTAAGCACGGCTATAAAAGGCAGTATATGTTTATATAAAAGCTTAAATATTAAGGTTTTAGCTTTTATTAAAGGACTTAAAGCTATAAAATATAGCCGCCTTATTTTTTAAAGCTTAAGCGCCTGCTTATATCCTTTATATTTAAAGCGTGAGGGCTTAGAGAAAAGTAGGCTAAAAAGTAGTTATAAAATAGTTAGTCTTAACTATAAAAGATATTAAAAGATAAAGGTACCCGGAAAAAAAGTATAAAGATTATAAACTTAAAGTAAAAGAGGCTATATTTATAAGAGTAAGTAAGGTATAGCGGGCTAAGGCTAGCGGCTAAGGGAAGGATAATTATAAAAGGAGAAAAAGAAAAAAAAGTTAAGTAGTAAAAAGAATATAAATAAGTATACTATAAAGCTAAAAAAAGCCTTATTACTTAAAGTAAACGGCGGCGTATTATTATTAAAATAACTAATTACTTTAAGTATAGTAAGTTATAGTTTCTTATAACTTATAATAGCTTTTAAGTCTTATACTTCAGCTTAACCGCTTAATTCTCTTAGTTAGAAAGTTTTATATTAAGTTATAAAAGCCGCTTATTATACTTTTATTTAAACTATTTAAGTAGCTAACTCTTTTTATGCTTTTTTAAAAGGCCTTTTTAATCTTTAGTAAAAAGTCCGCTTTTTTATATACTTATAAGTTATAGCTACTTAGCTAGCCTTTTTAAGCTATAAGAAACTTCTTTTTTAGTTTCCCGCTGCTTTTTTTTATTATATAACTTTATAAGATTTATTTTACTTTTTACTTATTTTAGTAGGGTATTCTTTTATTTTAAACTAGCTTTAAGTATAAAGCTAGCTTGTTTACTAAGCCTAGTTATACTATTAAAATAACTAAATAAATATTAAAAGACCTTTTTATATTTAACTAGTATATAAGCTATTTTACTTTAATAACAACTTTAAATAGCTTAGTATGTTTCTCTTAAAGTTTTGCCGGTTTACTGTTTAAGATATAGTAACTTTTAATAAGCTATAACTAAACTTAATTTCTAAGCTTTAATTTTAGTAAGCGGTATTTCTTATTTTACTTATCCTTTATAACGGCTTAAGTATAAGCAATAACTAACTTAGTCTCTTTTTATAAGACTTGTTAGTTTTATAAATATAAGTTATCGCTTAATAACTAAAGCTTATTATTTATTTTTACTTTTATTATAAGCTTGTTTAAGGTTATAAAAGTTATTAAGGAGAAGGAATTGTAAAAGCTAAACTAAAAAGCTATTAGTATATTAGTTTAGTATAAGTTTAAGAAATTAGTAGGAGAAAATCGTAGCGTAATCTTTATAGTTTAGTTTTACTTTTTTAATATGCTATTAGTTTAAAAGTACTAAGTAGTAAATATTAAAAGCTTTAATATAAAGGCTTACTATAAAGTCCGCTAAAACGCTAAAGTAAATTTTATATTTTAGTTAAAGATTATCCCCTTTAAAATCCCTTAATTAGCATAGAGTAGCTTAATACATAACGCTTATACTTAGTCTTCCGCTATAAACTAGTTATTACTTAAAATAAAGAAATATATCTTAAAGAATTTATTAATTATAATAAAAAGAGTATTAAAGAAGTTTCTTATAAGATTTTTATATAAAGATTATTTAGCTTAAATTATTAAAAGCCTAGTAATAAAGTCTATTACTATTATAAAGTATAAAACTAGTAAGCTTTAAATTAAGATAAGCTACTTTACTCTTTTACTTTTATTCGTTAAGTTATAATAATCAGCGTTATAGCTATTTATAACTTTATTTTAATATTTACTAAGCTAGAAGATTAACAAGCCTTTAAATATATCTTACTATATATAAGTACGGCTAATATAAAAATATTTAGTATAAGCGTTTTTAATAATTTCTTTAGTATAAATAAGTCTTAAGGGTATATAGGTTCCGGCGTTTATCGTTTTTTATAAAGTATAGTAGCTCTTATAATAAAAAGAATAAATGTTTTAGGATACCGTTTTTATTGCTAAGCTATATAAGAATCTTTACTTACTATATATCCTCCGCGTATTTATAAATCATTTTTTAGCGGAGCGGTAATTTAATTAATACCTTTATATAAAGGAATGTATAGTTTATTATCCTATCTTCTTAAATTTTATTTTATTCCCTTTCTTAGTTTTAGGATATTAGCTTATTATCCTTAATAGGATAAAGAAAAAAAAGCGTTTAATATTATATTCTTAACGCTTAAGATATAATATACTTAAAGTAAGAAATACCTTAAGTATTAAGAGGTAAAGACTAGCTTATTATTAGATTTTATATTAATATAAAATAAGGACTTTTCGTATATAATTCTACAAGTACTTATATAGTTAGTAAAAACGACTACTTATAGTATTTTTACGGATAGTATTATAATACGTAGCTTATAAACCGCTTATATTAAACCGGGTACTTTAAGCTTTATAAGCTAGTATTAAGGTTCTTTACCTTAAAAAGCGCGGCTTAAGTAAATAATAAGCTAGACTTTAGTTTATACTAATAAAGGGTTTTTATCTTATTTTATAACTTTTTTTAAGTAAAAGGTTAAAGCCGCTACTCCGTATTTTAAAGATATATCGATTTAAATAAATAGTTATTAAGCGAGGTTAAAGTAGTAAATTGTTTAAGGCTTAGTATGTTTTTTAGTAAAATTTATAAAAGCTTCTTCTTTTTCTAGAGTAAGCTAAAAAGCGGCTTTCGCGGTATCTTATACTTATTCTTAGCCCTTTAAAAGAACTCCTTTTTCCTATCTTACTTAAAGTAGCTTCATTTTCCGTTTTTATAAGACGTTAAATTACTTAATAAAATATAAGACTATATAGCGTAGCTACTTAGTAAGGCCGATTTATTTCTTAAACTATTAAAGGTTCTTTAAGAACGTAATATCCCTTAAAGCTTATACGCGTTTATCTATATTTATTAAGCTAATACTATTTACCTTAAATCTAAAGAGTTATATAAATAAGTATATTAAAAAGGACTTTAATCCGGATAAGGTAATATTATAGTCGTAAAAGGCGTAGAATACTAACTTTTTATATAAAAAGTATTCTTTAGCTATATTAAAGTAAATAGTAATATTTTTAATATAGGCCGCTATATATTTTAAGTCTTTACGGAAAATGTTATTAATAAATCTTAAGATATATACTAAGGAGTTCTTAAAGCTTATAAGTATTAAAAGAAGTTTCTTTAGCTTATAATAGCTTATAACTATAACCCTTTCTTAGTAGTTTTAGTAAACTAAGAACTAGTAAAAAAACAAATATATATAAATTTACTATATTAACAAACTTTTTTCCTTTAAGAAGTTTAATTATATTGCTTTAAAGCGGTATTAAGTTAGCGTTTAAGGTAATAATAGCATTATTCCCTTATAAATCTAAAACTACTTATTTCTTTTCCTTTTTATTTCTTTTTTTATACTATAAATACTAGCGCTATAAAAAAAGTTAGCTTATAAACCCGTTTTAATTATCCTTTTTTAATTAGCTAGCTAAATATCGTATTTACTACTTTTTAACCCTTTTCGCTTTATAGATACAATCTTAATACGACTTATTAATATCACTATTCTTTTACTAACGGAATATATATATATTTAGACTTATTTATATATACTACTCCCTTATCTTTCTAAAGGTAAGAAAACGTCTAAAGAATATCTTAACCTTTAATACGTATTTTAAGTTCTTAATATAGATCTAGACGCTTTTATTAATAGTAAGTTTAAGTAGGTTCTTCGTTTAGCCGATTTAAAGCTTATAGTTTACTATAAGATTATTATATAGTATACCGGCGGGATTATTAAACTGCGGGTTAGTTAAAAGAATAACTATTATATAAAATAATAAGGCTTAAAAAAGAAGATATAAGTAAGACTATTTAACTTAAATCGGGCTAACTACTGTTTATAAAAAGGCAAGCTATAAAGTAAAGCTAATTTAACTATTAACTAATAAGTAAAATCATTACTTACTTTTTTTTTAAATTAAGGTATATACTCCTTATTTAAACTATTATTTCCTTTACGAATTTTCCTTAACCTTTTTATGTCTTTTTAGTTCTTTCTTAGTATATTTAAAGGGAATTATGTTAATATATTGACTTATAAATTCCTAGTATTTACTATACATTACCTTTTTACTTAGTAATTTTCTTAGATTGCCTAAGTTATACTTTTTAATAGTATAACGTTTAAGAAATCTAAGGATAATATAGTAAAGTTATCTTATAATTACTAAAAGATATACCTTATATTCTTAAGATATATACGGGTAATCCTCTTATTATTAAACGGAGGCCTAAGTTTTAGTAAGTTCCGCGCCTTATCGTATAATAAGTATATATAGAAAAGAAATACGCTGCGTCCTCGCGGCGCTACTTAGCGTTAAGCGGTAATAGTAGCTTAACTAAGCTTAAAGGCTAGTAAAAAAAAAGATAGCAGTAGCGGCCGTTAAAGGAATAAAGGTCAAAGCCTATCGCTTGTTATAAAAGTCGGAGTAAGCTTAATTGCTAATATAAGAAAAGGACGGTATAAAGGGCTTCCGCTAAAAACCCGCGGGGACTTTATTATAGTAAAACGATAAAAGAAGGCGAGGGAAAGGGCCTTATAGCAAGGCTAAGGCCTTATTAAAGCGGCGATAGATTAAACTATTACTAAAAGTATATAGTAAATAAAAAGAAACTTATTATTAACTATAATATATACTATATATAGCGGAAAAACTACTTAAAGAATAAAACGCTAAGGCGGCGGGGACCTTTTTTTCTTAGTTAAAAAAGAAAATAAAGGAATTAAGCGGGTAATACTATTATAATACTTATATAAGTAAGCGAATAAAGGAAAAAATAGTTAAAAGAAGGCAATATCCTCTTAATTTAAGGATAGTATTACGCAATCTAAATAGCTATGCTTAAACTCCTTACCTTACTTTTAAAGAGCCTAACGAAACCTTATAGCGGGAACGCTTAAAGTACATACTATAAAGGCTCCCTTAAAGAGATATAATAAATATTACTAGTCGAACCCCGCTAAAGTTTCCGAGATATAACTATAAATACTTAAAAGCTTCTTTAACTATAGTTTATAACGTTCTTAACTATAACAAATACTATAAGAACTATAAAACGGATTTTGCTAGTATTTTTAAAGGATATTTCAGGATTTTTATAGGATATCTTTACTATAGTTTAGATTATTTTTAATTATAAAAGCACCTTAAAAGATATAGTATAGACTTTACTATAATTCTAAAGGGATATTTAAAGATATTTAAAGTATTTCCTAAATTATAGTTTATAATATTTTTAACTAAGCTTATATTTAGTTTATTAAGTAATTTTAAAAGAGTATTTACGGATCTATTATAAACTTATTATAGATAGTAAGATAATGTAATTAAAGATCCTTGAAATTATCTTAAAAAACTAAGTATAAAGTAGCTAGCTATACTTTAAAGAAAAGATAAGCTTTTTACTATTTTAAACCTTTATATACGTTTATATATAGTAATTAGTTTATTATACTAGCTTAACTAAAAGTAATTAGTTTTAAGCCCCACCTCGAATTAGCAGTAATTAGTTTATAGTACCGGCCTTAATTAGTAGTAATTAGTCCGCGCCTTATCCTTTTATCTTTATATTAAAAAGCATAGCAAATAGTAATAATTCTAATTTATTTAAACGGAAATCTCCTAAATATCCGCTAAGCTAAAAGTAACTATATCGTATAATTAAGCACTTATCCTAAAAGAAGTTAAATACTAAACGATATCTTTTTTAATTAAAAGCTTTTATTAGTCTTTAAGTTTAACCTTAATAATAAGCACCTTTTCCTTAATACGCTTATAATAAAACTTTAAGACTAATAAGCTATAAAAGCGGAAAAGAGTATAGCTTACTAAGTATACTAGTTTAATAATCTCCTTTCCCTTTTTTTCAGATATTATAGTGCAATAGCTTATAAAGCTAAATAAAGCGGAAAATAAGTCTCGCTTAGCTAAGTTAAAACTACCGCTTTTTAAAAGGCAATCCGCTTTTAAAATATTAATAAAGGATAGACTATAAAATAATAAAACCTATATAATTAAGTAAACTAAATTCGGTACTACTTAAATCAATTATAAGGGAGAAAAATATCCTCTCCCACAGCTTATAGGCTAAATATAGCATAAGTAACACTCGAAATAAATACGCGAGAATATATATTATATCCGCTATATAATTCCACATACTATATATACTTATTTATATTATTCTACGTATATATAAGCAGGATATAAGCAGATTAAAAAGAGGTATATATAGAGACAATATATATAATCCGTGCTAAGTCGCTGCGCCACCTTATATTCCTTGCGGAATTAATCCCTAGGCTTATAAATATAATATTAACTTAACAATAGCTATTAGCCTACTATATATAACGGCGCTATATAGGGGGCTCTTTTTATAATTACTTAGGTCACTTATAGGTTAGGAATTGTCTATATAAGGAGGCCTTAGTCCCTCCTTTACTTTAAAAAGCTTATTAACCTTATATATATATATCTTACCTATTTCTTTACTTTTTCACACACTCTTTATATCTTTATAATCCCCTTACTTATAGCTATATGCTTGCTCCCTTCTTTACCTATTTGCCCCTTAATTAGTTATAAGCCCGGCTTCCCTTTAAGCCGGACTTACCCCCGACCCCTCCCGTCGTTTTTACGACGATTACATAATCGGACAATTCTAGCAAAACTCTTTCCTACTTTCTACGTAGTTAGGCTTACTTAGCGTCTTTTCTCTTAAATTCTCCCGATTTTCTATCGGACTTCGTTCCTTAGTTTTCCCCTCTCCTCCTCCTTTTTACACCTTATGTTTTTATAACGATATTCCTAGGAGTATATTAAATATAAAAAACTTTTAAAAACTCTTACCCTATGTAATGAAAACCGCGCTATTAAATAGCTCTTTTCCCTCTTCGCTTACTTTATATAAAGTTCTTTACCTTTTCCTTAACCTCTCCTTTATACTCTTGATTTTTAATCGGCTATTAAGATTGAAAAAACTAGTAAGTAAACCCTTTTAAAAGTCTCCTATTACGTAAAAAGAAACGCACTTTTAAACACAATTCTCCCTACATTTCTTAAACCCTTTTTTCTTATATCCTTTAACTAATATTCTTTTAATTAATATTTCTTACTTCTCTTTTTCTAATTAACCTTTATACCGGAATACCTCTCGAAAGAATCTATAATAAATATAGCCACGAAGTGCGACTACTAATTTAGCGGGCTAAAAGGTTCTTCGAATTATTCCTCTTAAATACTTAAAATAGAATCCGTTTTTATATAGGAGAAAGGCGCCGGAGCTCTCTTTTAAGATTTATAAGCTAAATACGCGGAAATTCTTGCCCTTCTACGTCTTATAGTTAAGGATAGCCCTCCTTCTTAGATAAAACACTCTATAACTATAAAGTTAGCTTAAGAAGCTTTAAAAACCTTTTATAACTTAGTGAATTTTACTTCGAATTTTCTTCTTATAAAAGAATTATTTAATATAACTATTAAAACTTATACTTCGATCGAGGCATATCTTAATAAGATAAAAGAGCTTTTCGATAAGCTAAATACACGAGGAATTAAAATCCTTAAGGTAGTGATTATTACCTAGATTTTAAAATGCTTAAATAGCTGTTATTTTAGCTTTATAACTAATATTTCTTAAGCTCTTTAAGATAACGCCTAAGCCTATACTCTAAAATCACTTTCTTTCTCTTTAATTAATACGTTTAAAAGGATTAAACCTTTAAAAGGTCCTTCTTTTAATTAGCTGTTTTTTTTATATAGCAAAAAACCTGTCTTTTATAAAAATTATAAGAAAAAGGGCTATGCTTTAAAAGACTGTTTTTAGCTTAAGGAAAATAAAGATAAGGTAAAGGCAGTAAGTTTTAAACTAAAAGCTTCTTCCTTTTCCTCTTATAAAAGGCCCTTTTAAATTCGACCTTCTTAGGACTATTTAAATAGAAATAATAAGCGCTCTACGCCTATCCCCTCCTTAAAAGAGTCTTCTTAAGGGAGAGTTTTAGTTTCTAGAAAATTAGTAGTTAAAGGCCGAAAAAGGAGATAAGTTTCCTCCTTTAAAGAGTCCTCTTCTTTTAAAGAAATAATTTATATTTCCGACTCCTTAGCTTAAGTAAATAACCCTCTTCTTTAACCCTCTATACCCTTTATACCCTTTATACCCTTTATACCCTTTATACCCTCGATACCCTCTATACCCTTTATCCCCTTTATACTATTTATACCCTCTATACCCTCTATCCCCTCTATATTTACTATACCCTTTTTATATACACCTCTTTTAGACACCTCTTTAAAAGAGAAAAAGAAAGCTGATATAAGAAATATTATAGGACTTTTAAAGCCTCTTCTTTCCTTTATTTCTTAAGTTATTTCTAAGGTGGATAAAAATGTTATAAAAACAAAAAAAGGGAATATATATAACTTTACCTTAAATATAGGGGCTTCTAAGCATATAGTATATAATAAATCACTTCTCTATTCTTATAAAGATATATATATAACTATTACCTAGGGAAAAGCGTCTTTTATTATAGTTAAAGACATAGGAAATTTCCATTTTAAATTTCCTAATAGCAATATACGCTATATATTAAAGAACTACCTTTATATACCTTAAATTAGTATGAATATAATAAGCTAATTATCTCTTTATAATACCTTTGCTTTAATAAGTAACGATAATATAACTCTCTTAAATAAAGAGGTAAATATACTTATATAAGGCTTTGTTTATAACGGCCTATATTATATTCCTATAGTTATAAAGACTCGTATTTAAATTAACAATAAAATATATAATATAAAAAGCTCTATAAATAATACACCTATAAAGAATACAATATCTTTAAACAATATACCTATAGATAATATACCTATAGACAATACCCTTTTAAATAAAGATAAAAAGTCTATAAATAAAAGGAAGACGATAAATATACTTTTTTAGCATCAAAACCTAGGATATATAAATTATAAATCACTATATAAAGACCTAAGAAAAAGGTATTTTAATATAAATATAAATAAAGCTAATATAATAACGATAAAGCAATGCGAAGCTTATAGAAAAGCTAAATAAATAGATAAAAAGAAAAAGACTCCTTTTAAAAAAAAAACTATTTTTAGATAAAATACATACTTATATTTAAGGCCCTATAAAAACCCCTACTTATAATAAATACATATACTTTATATCCTTTTTAGATACTGCAACTAAATAGCTAAGAATATACTTTATAAAAGGTAAGGCGGAATGTTTGCCTAAATCCTTAGAATATAGGTAGGAATTGAAAAATAATATAAATAAGACTACTATAAAAGAAGTTTTCTCTAATAATAGAAGGGAATCTATATATAATATAAAACCATACTGCCTAAAAAACGGCCTTATATAAAGTATAAGTCCTATATATACCCCTTATTTTAATAGCAAAATAAAAAGGATAAACAGAACTATACTTAATAAAGTCCGGGCTATGCTTTTTACCTTAAACCTACTAAAATACTTATAAGGTAAGGCTGTTTTAGCAGCTATATATATATATAATAAGTCCCCGCATTTTGCTATAAGCTTTATATCCCCTATAGAAAAGAAGGATAATATAGCTTTAAGTTTAAAAGACTTAGATAAAATAAAGGTATTCGGAAGCACTATATTTTATAAGAATAAAACCCCTTATAATAAACTAAAGCCTAGAGCTTGTAAAGGGGTACTAATCCGCTATAAAGATACCGCTTATAAAATATATGACGTTTTTAAACGAAAAGTAATAATTTCTAAAGATATAACTATACTAAAGAATAACTTCTTAAATAAAGAGGAATATACTAATTTTAATAACATGCGCTTTTTAAATAAGCTGCTAAATAACTATAATACTAGAAATAACAATACTAATAATAATAATAACAATAATAGTAGCAGTAATAGAAATACTAATAATACTAGTAATATAAGTACTAGCAATATAAATATAAGTAATAATAATATAAATACTAAAAATATTAATAATATAGATAATAATACTAGCTATAATAATACTAGCAATACCTAGCAAAAGGATAAAGGGATTAAAGTAGAAATATATAAAAAGCCTACTAAATATTATAAAGATTTTATAAAATACTATATATATAATATTATAATTAATAACAATAATATAAAACATATTCTTTTTATTATAAAAGGAAATAAAGATCCTTTAAAGCCTACTACTTATAAGCAGGCTATAAATAGTCCGTAAGCAAAAGACTAAGATCAAGCTATGCTAACTAAACTAAACGAACTTATTAGTCTAAATGCTTAGGAAATATAAGAGCTTCTTAGTAATAGAGATGCTTTAAGAGGCCGATAGGTCTATAAATAAAGAAGGATAATAAAAATAATATAGCTAGGTATAAAGCTCGCTTTATAGCATAAAGCTAGAAGTAAATATATAGCTTAGACTATATCGAAACCTTCTCTATAACCGCTAGACCTAAGTCTACTAAACTCTTATTAATACTAGCTATAACTAATAATTAGTAAATACTGCAATACGATATAAAAATTGTATTTATATATGTAGATAAAGATATAGAAATATATATAAATATACTATAAGGTTATAAAGACTATATTATAAATAAAGACCTTAAGTATAAAAATAAATTTAATAAACAGTATAATTAAAATAAAAAGCTAGTTGCAAAATTAAACAAAGTTTTATATAGTCTTAAACAAAGTCCGATACTTTAGTATAACTTATTATCTAAGGTCTTAGGCAAGCAAGGATTTTCCTGCCTATTATATTAAATGTAAATAGGCTTACTATTATTTTTAGCATTGTTTTTAAGGCTAGATATATTATACGTAGTAATATTATATACTAGATTTGCTTTTAATCTAGACACTATATTTTCAAGCACTAAATACGATCTGGAAATATCGAAATAAATATCCTAGCCTAGGCATATACTATAAGTATAACATAGCATTTAATATGCTATTTTTCAAAGCTAATACTAATGCTAATAAGGCTAGCGATCTTATAGACTATAAGTCGGTCTCCGGATACTATTTCTTTATTAATAATAATCTTATAAGCTAGGCTTGCTAAAAACAAAAATCTATAGCACTCTCTATATATAAGGCCGAATATATATGCCTTAAGGAGGCTAATAAAGAAGCTTTTTATTTATATAGCTATTTTAATACTATAGTAAAAGAAATGTCTATAGATATACCTTAAAATAAAGTCCTTATAATTTTTATAGATTATCAATCTGCTTTACAAATAGTAAGGAATCCTATATTATAAAAGCTAAGAAAACATATAGGCTTAGTATATAATTTTACACGTAATAGTATAAAAGAAAAGGAAATAGAGGTTTATTATATAAATCTAAAGATAATATAGTAAATATGTTTACTAAGGGATTAGGTTTTATACTATTTTATAAATTCTAAAGTTTACTAAAAATTTAAGAAGTTATAATAGAAGTTCTTATAATAAAGGTTTTTGGCTATTTCTTACTTTTTTTAGCTTTTCTTTTTATAACTTAAGGTTTCTTACTTATATAAAGGTTTTTCCTTAGTTAATATAATAAAGAGGTTTTACTTAAATAATAAAGAATAAATCTTTCCCTTTAAGAAAGATTAAAAGTATTAAGGTTTTCCTAATAAAAAATAGGTTTTCTTAAGCTATAAAGAAAGAATTTTTCCTTATTTTAAAGGTTTTTTACTTTACTTTAGTTAGTATATTTAAAGCGTACTTATATACTAGAAGTACCCTTTAAGGAAGGCTATAAGGGAGTAAAGTATACTCTCCCGCAGCCTATCTGCTAAATATAGCATAAATAACACGCGATATAACTAGACTGAAGTATATATTAAATCCGCTATATAATCCTACATACTATATATATTTCTTTATATTACTTTACGTATATACAAGCAAGATATAAGCAGATTAGGAAGAGGTGTATGTGGAGACTATATGTATAATCCGTGCTTAGTTGCTACGCCACCTCGTATTCCTTGCGGAATTAATCCCTAGGCTTATAAATATAATATCTACTTAATAATAGCTATTAGCCTACTATGTATAACTGCGCTAAATAGATAGCTCTTTTCTAAATTACTTAAGTTACTTATAGCTTAGGAATTGTCTATATAAGGAGGCCTTAATACCCCCTTTACCTTAAATAGATTATTAACCTTATATATACATATCTTACCTATTTCTTTACCTTTTCGCACACTCTTTACATCTTAATAATCCCCTTACTCGTAGCTACATACCTGCTTTCTTCTATATTTATTTGCTCCTTAATTTAAATCGATTATTGTTTAAATAAAAAAAGTAAGAATAAGCTAACCTTAAAACCTTTTAGCTCCCCGCTTATTAAATACTCTTTATATTAAGCTTATTATAAAGCTACTTTTTTTTAAAGATAAGAAGCGTAGTAGATATTTTTACTATATACTGCTAATAAAGTTTAGTCTATAGGCCTTAACCTAAAATCCGCTTAAAAGGATACTTAGTAGTTTTTTAGTTTAGTATCGCCGTTTAGCCTCGTCCGCTATAGCCGCGCGAATTAAGGGATTTTTAAAACTCTTAATTAATAAAAACGAGCCTTTTACGCTTTAAGCCTTATAGCGTATTAGATTTTAAAATATATATAAAATAAAAAGTTAAGCACTTAGCGAGAGTATTAAGATAAAGACCTTAATAATAAGCAATAAAAACGCGGTATATTATACTTTTAGTAAGCTAAACCTATTTATACTTAGCGCGTAGATATTTAAAATAAGTATAGCTTTAAGCCTTTTTATAAGAGTAATAATAATATTAAACGAATAATTTCTAAATCTTTTTTAGGTACTAAAAAAAGAAAACGCGCTTACTAAGCTTTTAAAAAAACCTTAATTATAAGCTAAGGATATAAAGAGATTTAACTTATTAAGACCGCTAAAATTATCTATTAATAAAGTTTAAGAAGATAATAAAGCTAGTATATTTTAAGAAGTAAACCGTTTTATTAACTTTATCCGCTAAAATGCTAATAAAAGCGAGGCTTATATAAATAAGTAAGCTATTTAATTACTCTCTTTCCTTTAAGAAAGCGTGGCAAAATAGTATTTTAAAGACTTTTTAAAACTATAATAAGAAGAGCTTAATAAGCTTAGTATTAAACTAAGATAATTAATCTTACTACGCCTTATAAAGTAAGGATAAGGGGATAGGGCGCAGACTAATTACCGCCGGTCAGGGCCGGTACTACTAACTAATTACCGCTAGTCGGGCCGGTATAACGGACTAATTACCGCACGTAAATATATATAAGGTTTTAAGAATAGTAAAAAGCTTATTTATTCTTAAAGGTATAGCTAGCTACTTTATACTTAGGTTTTTAAGCTAATTCTTAAGATCTTTAACTATACTATCTATAGTACGTAAATAAACTATAGATATCCTTATAAAATCGCTTAATAAACTAAGTATAAGCCCGGTTAAAAACACTATAGACTATAGTCGGGGAAATCCCTTAAATATCCTTAAATATCCCTTAAAAATCGCGGTAAGGTTTATCCTATATCTTCCGGGGTGCTTTTATAGTTAAAAACGGGTTAAACTATAGTTAGGATATCCCGCGGAAATCCTTAAAAATCCCTTAAAGATACCGGCGGAATCCGCTTAATAGTTTTTACAGTATCTCTTATAGTTAAAGATATCGTAAACTATAGTTAAGTAAGCTCCTAACCCTTTCTAGTATTATCTTAAAGACCTTAGCGGGGTTTAACTAATAATATTCGTTATATCTCCTTAAGCGAGCTTTTATAGTGCGTGCTTCGGGCGTTCTTATCGTAGGGTTTTATAAGGCTTCCTTAAAAGTAAAGTAAGGAGTTTAAGCGTAGCTATTTAGATTCCGTAATAACTCCTTTAAGTAAAAAAGAAAAGCTAACGTTTTCGTCGGTTTAAAGTAAGAATAAAGTAAAGGGGGTGCTAAGTAATAGCTTCGTAATAGCGTCTTCGCGCTATATTAATAGTGCGCTATCCTTATCCTTTTAATAGTTTTTTCGGCCCGCTTAGCTAATAATAGCTAGGTAGCTTAAGGTAGCTAGTAGGCGGCTCTTATCGTAAATCCTTACCTCTTATTTAGTTATATATCTTTATTTTTATTAAAGCGATTAACGCGTCTGGCTAGAATTTATAGTAAATTTTTCCGACTTTTCTTTTAAGCGTGCGTCCGGGCACTTATTAAGTAGTAAGGAGTCTCCGCGCTAAGGAATACTTAAATTCCTTAGCGGGATACGTTATAAAAAACTAGCTTTATTTAAGCCTTATCTTCTATTATTATCTTACTTACCTTTTTACGCTGTTTTTTAATCCTCCGCTAAATTTCCTATACTACCTACTAGCCTTATAGGCCGCCTATAGGCGAGATATTATATCTTACTTACTAAGGCTATTATAAATATCCCCCGCTTTTTATTACTAGGCCTTTTAACTTATTATCCTTTTTACGCGGCGCTATTACCTACGCCTTTCCGCTAACTAACGCGCGTCTAGCTACTAAAAAGGTATTAAGGTAAAGGTAAGCTATCCCGCTAATATTAATAAGTATAGTTAGCATTAAGGTATTAAATATCTATATTCTCGCTTAAAAGCGGGTAATAAGGTCCTTAATAGCCTTAGTACCTAACTCCTCGCTCTTAAGGTTTTAAATATACTTAATAGTCTTAAAGAACCTTTATATAAAGGGGGCTTTAAGGGTAAGAATATAAAGCGCGTAGTCGGTACGGCTAATAAGGCGGATATCGAAGCCTAAGAATTTTATTGCTTAAGTTAAAGTTAAGTCGCGTTTAAAGTCCTCGCGGGCTTATAAGTAAAACTTAGCGTAGTTTATAGCTAAGCGGAAACTCCCGATTATTATAATCTTATCGCCGGAGTATAGGCCCGCGAAGCTAGGCTTATTAAGGATTATATTAGTTACTACTAGCGGCTTTTATAAAATTAAGCGGCGGAATATATCGCGAGGCTAGTTATCGCTATCTCTTTCGGTTAAGGAGGGACGGCGGATAGACTATAGTAAGGCGCTTATACGCCTTTATATAGCTAGGCTAAGCATAGCGGTAGGTAAAAAGAGCGTTTGCTAAGCGGGACTAAATAGGTCCTTTAAGCTTATAGCGGCTATAAGCTAAGAAGGGGATTTTATAGTATAGGCTAGACCGCGTGCGAAGCGAGATAAGGTTTTAGCTATAGTAGCTTAAGACGCCGCTATAAACCTAGCTATAAACTAATTAAGCTAAGCCTTAAATATATAGTTAAGGACGGCGCGGACGTCGTTTTAATCGTTTAGCTAAAGTAGGTTTTTACTACTTATAGTAGCTACTATAAATCTTAGGACTTTAGCGAGGTTAGCTAACTTAAAGGCATAAAGTATCGGCTAGTTATTCCGCTAATAAAGATTTCCGGCTATGCTTTATAAAATATATAAGCGGCGGGGGCTTTTAAATAGTAAGAGCTAAGCGGGAGGTATAGCTAAGTTGCCGCAAAACCGGCTATTTAGACTACGCTATAATATAAGGCTAAGAGGCGAGTTATTTAAGTTAAGTATTTAAAGAGGGTAATATAGGCCGTCTTTTATAGTACTATAGTTTAGGTTAAATCTATTAGCTTAAGCGCGGCTGCGGAAGGCGGCGTAAGTCTATATAAAAGCTTAAACTTTAAGGTTTTAACTCTTGCTAAGGGACTTAAGGCTATAGAGAATAGCTGCTTTATTTTTATAGAGCTTAAGCGCTTACTTATATCCTTTATATTAAAAGCGTAAAGGCGTATATAAGAGCGGGCTAAAAAGGTAATTACGGAATAGCTAGTCTTAGCTATAAAAGAAATTAAACGATAAAGGGACTTAAAATAAAAGTATAAAAATCGTAGGCTTAAGATAAAGAAGGTTATACGTATAAGAGTAAGTAAGGTGCGGCGGGCTATAGCTAGCTGTAAAGGGAAATATAGTTATAAAAAGAAAAAAGGAAAGAAAAGAGGGCGGGCGGTAAAAAGATTTTAAATAAGTATACTATAAGGCTAAAGGGGCCTTATTACTTAAGGTAAACGGCGGTATATTATTATTAAAATAACTAATTACCTTAAGCGTAGTAAGTTATAGTTTCTTATAACTTATAGTAGCTTTTAAGTTTTATACTTAAGCTTAACCCCTTAATTCTCTTAATCGGAGAGTTTTATATTAAGTTATAAGGGCTACGCGTTATACTCTCGTCCGAACTACTTAAGTAGCTAACTTCTTTTATACTTTTTTAAAGGCTTTTACGATTTTTAGCGAGAAAACCGCTTTTTCGTTTACTTATAAGTTATAGCTACTTAGCTAGCCTTTTAAAGCTATAAGGAACTCCTTCCTTAGCTTTCCGCCGCTTTTCTTTATTATACGGCTTTATAGGATTCGTTTTACTTTTTACTTATTTAAGTAAGGTATCCTTTTATTTTAAACTAGTCTTAAGCGTATAGCTAGCTCGTCCGTTTAGCATAGTTATACTACTAAAACGACCGGATAAATATTAAAAGACCTTTTTATATCTAGCCGGTATGCGAGCTATTTTACTTTAGCGGTAACTTTAAACGGCTTAGTACGTCTTTCTTAAAGCTTTACTAGTTTGCCGTCTATAACATAATAGCTTTTACTAAGCTATAGCTAGACTTAGTCGCTAGGCTTAAATTCTAATAAGCGGTATTTCTTATCGTATTTATCCTTTATAGCGGCTTAAGCGTAAGCAATAGCTAACTTAGCTTTTTTTTATAAGACCTCTTAGTTTCGTAAGTATAAGTAGTTACTAAGAAACTAAAGGCCGTTATCTATTCTTATCCTTATAATAAGCTTACTAAGGGCTATATAAATTATTAAGGAGAAGGAATTATTAAGGCTAAACTAAAAGGCGACTAGCGTATTAGTTTAGCGTAAGTTTGGGAAATTAGCGGTAAAGAATTATAGCGCGATTTCTACGGTTTAGTTTCGCCTTTTTAATAGGCCGTTAGTTTAAGGGTACTAAGCGGTAAATATAAAAAGCTTCGATCCGAAGGCTTGCTATAAAGTCCGCTAAAATACTAAGGTAAACTTTATATCTTAGTTAAAGATTATCCCCTTTAAAATTCCTTAGTTAGCGCGGAGTAGTTTAGTATATAACGCTTATACTTAGTTTTCCGCTATAAACTAGTTATTCCTTAGGATAAAGAGATATATTTTTAAGAATTTATTAGTTATAGTTAGTAAAGTATTAAAAAAGTTCCTTATAGGATCTTATTATAAGGATTATTTAGCTTAGACTACTAAAAGCCCGGTAATAAAGTCTATCGCTATTATATAGTATAGAACCGGCGGGCTTTAAATTAAGATAAGCTACTTTAGCGTCTTACTTTAGTTAGTTTAGTTATAGTAGTAAGCGTTATAGCTATCTATAACCTTATTTATATATTTACTAAGCCGTAGGATTAAGAAGCTTTTTAATAGATCTTTAAAAAATCCTTATAAAAAGATCTTATAAAGAACTTTTTTAAAACCTTACTAACTATAACTAATAGATTCTTAAAGATATATCTCTTTATCTTTAGTAATAATTAGTTTTAAGCGGAAAATAAAGTATAAGCATTATATACTAAGCTACTTTACGCTAATTAAAGTATTTTTAAGGGGATAATCTTTAACTAAAATATAAAGTTTACTTTAGTATTTTAGCAGACTTTATAGTAAGCTTTTAGGTTAAAGCTTTTTATATTTACCGCTTAATACTTTTAAACTAATAGCTTATTAAAAAGGCGAATCTAAATTAAAAAAGTCGCGCTACGATCTTTTACTGCCGATTTCTTAAACTTATACTAAACTAATATACTAATAGCTTTTTAGTTTAGCTTTAATAACTCCTTCTTTTTAGTAATTTATATAGCTTTAAAAAAGCTTATTATAAGGATAAAAATAAATAATAGTTTTAGATTCTTTAATAACTACCTATATCTATAAAACTAAAAAGTCTTATAAAAAGAAGCTAAGTTAGCAATTACTTATATTTAAGCTGCTATAAAGAATAAATATAATAAGAAATACCGCCACTTAAAATTTAAGCCTAGCGATTAAGTTTAATTATAGCTTAGTAAAGGTTATTATATCTCGGATAGTAAACTAGCGAAACATTAAAAGAAACGCACTAAGCCGTTTAATATTATTATTAAAGTAAGATAGGTTATATACCGGTTAAATATAAAGGGGTCCTTTAATATTTATCCGGTCGTTTTAAAAGTATAATTATAGTTAAGAAATAAGCTAGCTACGCGCTTAAAGCTAGTTTAAGATAAAAAGACGCCTTACTTAAAATAATAAAAAGTTAAACGAATCTTATAAAGTTATATAATAAAAAGAGGCGGTAAAAAGCTATAAAAAGAGTTTCTTATAGCGTAAAAAGGCTAGCTAAATAGCTATAACTTATAAGTAAATAATAAAGCAGTCTTCTTACTAAAACTTATAAAGGCTTTTAAAAACATATAAAAAGAGTTTACTACTTAAGTAGTTAAAATAAAAGCATAATAAGCGGCCTTTATAACTTAATATAAAACTCTTTAGCTAAAAGAATTAAGCAGTTAAGCTTAAGTATAAGACTTAAAAGCTACTATAAGTTATAAGAAACTATAACTTACTATACTTAAAGTAATTAATTATTTTAATAATAATACGCCGCTGCTTACCTTAAGTAATAAGGCCTTTTTAGACTTATAATATACTTATTTAAATTCTCTTTACTACTTACCTTCTCTTTTTTTCTTTCTTTCTTTTATAACTATACTTCCCTTAACCGCTAGCCTTAGCCCGCTATACTTTAATTACTCTTATATATATAGCCTCTCTTACTTTAAGTTTATAATCTTTATACTCCCGTTTTAAGTCTTTTTATCGTTTAACGTCTTTTATAAATAAGATTAGCTATTCCGTAACTACTTTTCTAGCTTACTTTTATATAAGCCTTTATACCTTTAATATAAAAGATATAAGTAAGCGCTTAAGCTAAATAAAAATAAGGCGGCTATACTTTATAGCCTTAAGTCGTTTAAAGAAAGCTAAAACCTTTAAGTTTAAGCTTTTATATAAACTAATACTACTTTTTATAACCGCGCTTTAACTAATAAGCTTAACTTAAATTATAGTACTATTAAGGACGGCTTATATTACTCTCTTTAAACGCTTAACTTTAATAACTAACTCTTTAGCTTTATACCGCTACGTAGTTTAAATAGCCGCTTTCGTAGTAACTTAGCTATACCTCTTACTTAGCTTTTATAGCTTAAAGGCTCCCGCCGCTTTTATATTTTTAGTATATAGCTTAAAACCTTTATTAATTAAAAAACTCGTTAATACTTTACGCTTTTAATCTAGTTAACCTTACTTTAGTCTTAAGATTTATAGTAGCTTCTATAGCTAGTAAAAACCCGCTTTAGCTAATCGGTTAAAACTATATCTACGCTATCTTTAACTATAAATTTAAGGCTTAGCTTAATTAGTTTATAGCCGGGTTTATAATAATATTTTAAGCTACTATAATAAAAACCTTATCTTACTTTATATATAGTTTAGCCCGCGTGATAAAATCCTCTTTTTAGCTTTTAGCTAATATAAGCTTTAAAGACCTTTTTAGTCTTACTTAGTATATACTTTTCCCCTTAGTTATAACGCTTAGCCGGGCTAAGTAAAAGCATATAAGCGCCTTATTATAATCTATCCGCCGCCCCTTTTTAATTAAAGCAGATAGTAATAACTAAGGTTATAATATATTCCGCCGCCCGATCTTATAAAAGCTTTTAGGAATAACTAATATTATCCTTAATAAGCTTGGCTTTATAAGACTATACTTTAGCAATAAGATTATAATAATTAAGAGTTTCCGCTTAGCTATAAACTATGCTAAGTTTTACTTCTAAGCCCGCGAGGATTTTAAGCGTAACCTAACTTTATTTTAAGCGATAAAGTTCTTAAGGTTTTATATCCGCCTTATTAGCTATACTAACTATATACTTTCTATTCTTACTTTTAAGGCCCTTTTTAAAAAGAGGTTTTTTAAGACTATTTAATACGTTTAAAACCTTAAAAGTAAGGAATTAAATATTAAAGCTATTAAGAACCTTATTACTTACTTTAAAGTAAGAATATAAACGTTTAATACCTTAATACTAACTATTTTTATTACTATTAGTAAAATGACTTAGCCTTACTTTAAGACCTTTTTAGTAGCTAAACGCGCTTTAGTTAGCGGAAAGGTATAAGGAGTAACGCCGTATAAAAAGGATAATAAGTTAAAGAGTTTTGCGATAAAAACCGGGGGATAGTTATAATAATAGTAGTAAGTAAGATATAATATGTTACTTATAACCGGCTTATAAGGCTAGTAAGTAGAATAGAAAACTTAGTAAAGGATAAAGAACGGTATAAAAAGTAAGTAAGATAATAATATATAATAAGGCTTTAATAAGCTAGTCTTTTATAATATATCCTTCTATAAAAAAATCAAATATCTCTTAGTATAAAGACTCCTTACTATTTAATAAACGCTTAAACGCACGCTTAAATAAAGTTTAAAAACCTTAATACTATTTTTAGCTAAATATACTTATCGCTTTAATAAGATAATAATATATAACTAAATAAATAATTAGTATTTATAATAAAACCGCTTACTTACTATCTTAAGCTACTTAGCTACTATTAGCTAAATAAGCTAAAAAAAACTATTAAAAGGATAAGGATAATATACTATTAATATAATATAAAGACGTTATTATAAAGCTATTACTTAACGCCCTTTTTACTTTATTTTTACTTTAAACTAATAAGGATATTAGCTTTTCTTTTAAACTTTTAGAAGTTATTATAAAATCTAAACGGCTATACTTAGACTCTTTACTTTACTTTTAAAAAGCTTTATAAGACCCCGCGGCGAGAACGCTAAAAGCACGCGCTATAAAGGCTCGCTTAAAAAGATATAATAAATATTAATAATCGGACCCCGCTAAGGCTTTTTAAACATAATTATAAATACTTAAAAGCTTATCCGATTATAGTTTATAACGTTTTTTTAATTATAAAAAATACTATAAAAACTATTAAATAAATTCTACCGGTATTTTTAAAGGATACTTAAGGATTTCCGCGGGATATCTTAACTATAGTTTAGCCTCTTTTTAACTATAAAAGCACCTTAAAAGATATGGGATAAACTTTATAGCGATTATTAAAAGATATTTAAGGATATTTAAAAGATTTCCTTAATTATAGTTTATAGTATTTTTAACTAAGCTTATACTTAGTTTATTAAGTGATTTTATAAGGATATTTAAAGCTTATTAACGTACTAATAATAAATAGAAAGATAGTATAGTGAAAGATCTTTAAAATTAGCTTAAAAAACAAAGTATAAAGTAGCTAGTTATACTTTAAAGAAAAGATAAGCTTTTTACTATTTTTAAACCTTTATAAATATTTATATATAGTAATTAGTTTATTATACTAGCTTAACTAGTAGTAATTAGTTTATAGTACCGGCCTTAACTAGTAGTAATTAGTTTATAATACCGGCCTTAATTTATAGTAATTAATCCGCACCTTATTACCTTATCTTTATGTTATAAAGCGTAGTAAATAGGCCGGGCCTATTTTCGCTAAAGGTATAAAGTAAGTGAGTATAAACGCGCGTTAAAGTATTTAAAGTAATCTTAGCTAATTTAGCGGCTAAGTCCGCGTCTTTTAACGAAAAGGCTTAGCTTTTACCCTTAACTTCGCAGGCTAAGGTAGCTATAAAGGCTAATAGGGATAAAGCGTTAAGCGCGGGCTTTAATATAATAAAGCGCTAGCTTAATTAAAGCAAACTACGAAGGTTAATAGCGGAATTAAACGGAACCTTATATAAGTTAACGGGGGAGGTATTTTTAACTTAGTTTAGCTAAAGCTTATTATCTTTACTAATATAAAGAGCAATTAAATACGCGGAGATTAGTATATATTTAGTCGTCCCGTTAGAGCTTAAGTAGTAAAAGACCTTATTATATCTATTCCTTAGTATAGTAAGAACAATAGCAGCAGTAATAATAGTAGTAGTAGTAGTAGTAGTAGTAGTCGTAGCTATAATATAAGCCTCCTTAAGGCTTCTTTTAAATTTAGCCTCTAAGAGGCTTCTCTTAATTTTATAATAGTAGCACGAGCCTCCTTAAAGCTTCCCTTAATTTTTAGCTACGTATAGACTAAAAGCTATTTTACCTTTTAGTATACAGACCTTCTATAAACCTCCTCTTTTATAAGGACTATTTATTATTCGTTGTTATTTATTAGACTATTTATTATTGCCTTACTTATTTAAAATCACTCTTTATTATATATAGGCTATTAAATAGCTACTAAAATAATAAAAATAAGAGCTTTACTACTTAGTTACTTATTATTACTTTTTATCTATAAGCTAATTCTCTTTATATAAATTGCTCTCCGACTAAATGCCTTAAATAAGCCTTTTCTACGTTTAGGAGTTATAAGCCTAGATTTTCTTAATTGCGTATAAGAGAAAATATTAGTTGTTATAGCACCTTTATTTTATTATAACCTTACCGGTAAATTACGCCTTTTAAGAGTAAAAAACGCTCTCTTTATAAATAATTACTTATAAAAGCACCTTTATTTACGCCGCCTTATTTACCCTTTGCCCCCTTTACTAAAATAATAGAATTTATAAGCTCTTTAAAGGGAACTGCCCTTCACGGCCTTATTAACTAAGTGCGTTAGATTTTAACAATCTAGAAATACGCTACGTTTTACGGAATTTAGGATTAAATCGATCTTTTAGTTACCTTAAAAAAGCCCTTTTTACGGCTTCTTAAGGAACCCTTAGTCTTATAAGTAAATCCTTTAGTTAAGGAAATTACTAACCTTTCTATCGATAATTTAAAAACCTATAAGTTCCGTTACTTAAAGTATTAAACTAATCTATAAAGCTATAAAGACTAAAAAAAAGCCCTTTTTACTTTAAAGCAAAATATTATAAAAGATATCGGAAATTACTATTTTGCGATTATAGATATTTATAACGTTCTTACTAAGCGTTCCTTATTATAAAGATAAGTATAGTTCTTTTTATAAAATAAGGAAAAAGAAGTCTTTATAAATTTTAAAAGGATTTTATCTTAACTAAATCGAATAAACCTAGCTACTTAAATTATAAATTCTTAAAAAACCCGGATTTAATAAATACTTAAGTACAGGCCGTAGCTATAGTTAAAACGGCCTCTATTATTATATTTTAAGTACCTATATACATATACCTATTAAAATATTTATTTATCCTTAATTGCGGATTAAATAGCTATATTTTTAACGCTTAAGACCGCTTTAAAAATAATATACCAACGTAAGCCTTAGTCTTAAAGGGCTCTAGCGATTCTTAACTCCTTAGATATAGCACTGTCTTTATGCGAATTTCTACCGTATTATTTTAGTTTAATAACGTTACTTTTATACTAAATTTTTATATAAGCGTTTCTTTCTTACTAAAATTATAATTAGCAAAAATCTACTAAAATCCTTCAATAAGCAGTTTTTTACTGCTATTAAGAAAGTCTGGAAAACATAGCTATTATATAATTCATACGTTATTAAATATAACGAAAATAAAGCAGCTTCTTTTTCTACTTTAATTCCTTTTTTATCTTCTTACTTATCTTCTTCTTCTTCTTTCTTAATAAAAGAAAAGAAAGAAACTTACTACGACTACGTCCTCTTCTTCCTTTTAGCTTTAGCATAAAAGACTAAAGTACCTTAATAAGTAAGCGTTGTAAAAACCCCTTTTTAATAAGGGTAGATTTATTCCTATATCTTTTACTCTTCTTAACTAAGAGCCCTGCAGGCTTAAGAAAGCGAAGAGAATTATATTACGTATTTAATTAGCTATTAAGGCTACGAAGCCTTTTCATCGGACTTTTTACAACCTTTTTTCGCTACCGGAGTTTTATAATAAAAAGAAGGTTGCTTTCTTTATTAAGGACGATTTTACTAACCTAATTTTCTTTTACACCCTTTTAAATTTAATATTTAAAGAGCTTCTAAACTGCCTTACTAGCTTCTAAAGCTTAATACGAAGGCAATTTAACCTTACTATTTGCAAAATATATAGGGATAATAACGAAGCCTTATAAAAAGAATACTAGGAATTTATTATGGAATAAAGGATTATTAACGAACCTTCTGCCGCTTATATACTAGCTTAAAACGGCTTTATAGAGCGTGCTAGAGGGGTAATTTCCTTAAAGGCTTATACAATATAAATTTCCTTTAATTTACCTATTACCTTTTAGCCGGAAATCTAAAAAAACAGCTACTTCCCTCTATAATAAGACGTCTTAAAAAACTCTTTAAGGTCCCTAGACTTCCCTTACCGAGAAACTATAATCCTAGCTTATAAGGAATAGTAGGGGAACTCCCCCTCTTTCCCCCGAATATTTTACTATTTATATATATAGCTATAAAGCTTACCCTTTAATAATAAAGGCTCTTAGAAACACCGTAAAAAGAGACCTTAAGCTCGAGAAATACGTAGAGGTCGGCTTCTTAGCCGGCTACGACTTTACTAATATCTTTTAAATTTTTATCCCTTCTTAATAAGAGGTTTAAAGGGTATAAGACGTTACTTTTAACAAGCCGTCTTTCTTTATAAAGACAGTACCTACGCAAGACCCCGTATTAATTAAGGAACACGTATTTTGACTTTATATAATAGATTATAATAATACTCTATACGACAATTTTTAAAGTACCGAAATTAAATCGCAGGACGCGATAAAAATAACGAAGTCGAATCCTCTTATTAACACGTAGCTTCCGACTTTAAATTCCTCGCCGAAACCTAATACTATAAATACGCAAAATGTATTATTAGAGAGCCTTAAAGCGGCGCCTTCTAACCTATAACCTTTCCGACGAAAACACATTACGTAATATCTTTTCAATCGAGCTTTTAATCCGCCCGCCTTAAAGTGTTAATTACGATAGCATAACTAACATTCCCGCAGTAGAAAACATACTAAAAGATATACTAAAGGATATACAAGAACCATAAAAGCCTTTTTCTAAGCCCTCTTAAGCTTCCCGATTTATAAGGAATTATACTGCCTTTACCGCTTAAACACCCCCTTTCTTATAGCTTCTATAAGCTGCATTTAACGCTTCTTTTCTCGCTTTTTAGAAAAAGAAGATATATAGTAAAGATTTACCGCCCCTCCCTCGATTTTAGTCGGACTAAGTAAAATACCGATTTAGTAAAGAATTTAAAAAAACCGGAAAAGTAAAGTAGAAATCCTTATTTTAAAAGAAGACCTTCTTCTTTAATTATACGCCTTAAAATATAGCAACTACTTAACCCTTACCTTTAGCTAAGATTTTTACTTTTAAATTTAATAAGTATAAGTATTTATAAAAGTTTAAGGCCCGCTTTTACGTGCGCGGAGACTTATAGCTTTATAATAATAAAGAGACTTATATAGCTACTTTAATAGTAAGGAATTTTCGTATTTTTATAGCTATAATAGTAAAATTCGACCTTAAAACTTAATTCTTTAACGTATTTAACATATTTATTAAAGTAGACCTTAATAAGGAGATCTATATCTATTTCTTAAATAGAGTTAAATTACCTAGATATATATTATTATAAAATCTAAACGGCCACGCCCGGACTCCTTACTTTACTCTTAAAGAGCTTTATTAAACCCCGCGATAAGAACGCCCGGAGCACGTACTATAAAGGCTCGCTTAAGGAGATATAATAAACATTACTAGTCGGACCTTACTAAGGTTTTTAAGATATAACTATAAAGGCTTAAGAGCTTACTTAACTATAGTTTATAACGTCTTTAACTATAAAAGATACTATAGAAACTACTAAGCGGATTCCGCTAGTATCTTTAAGGGATATCTAAGGATTTCCGCAGGATATTTTAACTATAGTTCGACCCGTTTTTAACTATTAAAGCACCTTAAAAGATATAGGATAAACTTTACTATAAATTTTAAGGGATATTTAAGGATATTTAAGGGATTTCTTTAATTATAGTTTATAGTGTTTTTAACCGGGCTTATACTTAGTATATTAAGCGATTTTTTAAGGATATTTATAGTTTATCTATATACTAATAATAAAGAAAGAGATAGTATAGTTAAAGATCTTTAAAATTAACTTAAAGAACTAAGTATAAAGTAGTTAGCTATACCTTAAAGAATAGATAAGCTTTTTACTATTTTTAAACCCTTATATACGTTTATATATAGTAATTAGTCCGTTATATTAGCTTAATTAGCGGTAATTAGTCCGTAGTACCGGCCCCGATTAGCGGTAATTAGTTTATAGTACCGGCCTTAACCGGCGGTAATTAGTCCGCGCCTTATCTCCTTATCTTTATACTATAAGGCGTAGTATGTATTACGGCTAGTAAAAGCCCTTTATAGACTTAAACGGTTACTACTTTTTTAGTAAAAAGAGCTTTCTTTAACCCTTATTTCTTTATAGCTTTAATAGTACTTTAAGGAGCCTTATATATTTATAGTAAATTTTATACTTACTTTCTTTAATATTGACAATATTATTATTATATTTCGTAAGGAAGATAGAAAGAAAGCTAAAAACTTTATATCTTATCTTAAAAAGACGTATTCCCTTACTAATAACGGCACCCTTACCTTCCTCTAAAAATTATATATTATTTAAGATTAGTAGCTTTAAAAGCTAAATATTAGCTAGTTTATATATATTAATAAACTACGCAATATATATAACCTTAACTCTTTTATTTCGAAAAAGTCCCCTTTTCTTATTCTTTAGACCTTAAAGAAAAATATAGCTACTATATTTAATAAAGAAATTTACTACTACTAATTCCTTATAGGATCTATTAATTTTTCCGCAATTTTTATATAACTAAATATGTTTAAAACTATAAACACCCTCGCGGAATTAATGCAAAATCCCTCTTAGCGACATATATAGCTAGCAAAGTCCCTTATTTCCTACCTTTATTCCTTATACTATTTTAGCATCGAGTTTTTTAATACTAAAAACTTAAAGGTACTTACTTATATAGATATAGCTTTTATAGACAACCTTAAGACTAGAAAATCTAGTTAAGGATATATTATAAGCCTTTTTAACGGACTTATTACTTAGTCTACTAAAAATTAATGTACGGTTACTACCTCTTTTATAGAAGTAGAGCTTTTAGCTTTCTTAAATATAGCAAAAAAAACTTATCTCGATTTTACGCCTTTTTTTAAGTAACTCCCTCGAACTAAATATTTGAATCCTTACGATTTTCTATAATAATAAACAGACTATACGCCTCGTTACCTTAAAAATCCTAGAGATTAAAATAGCCTTAAAGCACGTTAAAATCTATAACTACTAAGCTAGGTAGGACTTTCTTTAGAATAAATGTTTTATAAATTATATCCCCTTAAATTCATAAGTCGTAGACGGTTTCATTAAATTACTATTAAAATAACGCTTCCTTAAATTTCACAAGCAGCTTTATCTTATTAATATTACGGACCGTTTACCCTTGTCTTTTATAGACTCTAACTTAGAATAGCTATTTAAGCTATCTAGGTCTTCCCCTTAAATAAGGCTCGACTTAAGGGGGTATGTTATATCTATTCCTTAATATAATAGCAATAATAGCAGCAGCAAGAACAGTAGTAGTAGTAGTAGTAGTAGTAGTAGTACTAGCTATAATATAAGCCTTCTTAAGGCTTCCTTTAATTTCAGCCTCTTTAAAGCTTCGCTTAATTTTATAGTAGTAGCACGAGCCTCTTTAAGGCTTCCCTTAATATTTAGCTATCTATATACTAAAGGTTATTTTACCTTTTAGTATATAGACCTTCTATAAACCTCCTTTTTAAAAAGGACTATTTATTATTCGTTGTTATTTATTAAACTATTTATTATTACTCTACTTATTCTAAATCACTTCTTATTATATATAAGCTATTAAATAGCTACTAAAATCATAAAAATAAGAGCTTTACTACTTAGTTACTTATTCTTACTTTTTACCTACGAGCTAATTCTTATTATAAATACAAGGAGTATATAAGCTAGGCCTTTATACCTATTTTACTACGAGAGCCTTAAGCGTAGCCCTAGCCCTTATTTATAAGGGTTAGCTATATATATATAAGCGCACCCCTCGTATATATTTCTTTTTCCTAGCTAGCTAGCTACTATTATTATCTTTTAAAGCTCCCTCTTTTTATAGGTTATAGCCCTTACGCATTGCGTATTAATGCTATTTTAACCTCTTTACCCTAATTATCTTAATTATCTTAATTATCTTAACCTTTTTAACTTATAGGCCCTTAAAGACTAAGGTAAAAGAGCGGCAGCCCGAGATATTAAGGCTATTGCTATTTATATAATAACATAAATAAACAGGCTTAACTAGGTATGCCGTGCTTAATATACACGCTTAAGAAGAATACGACTTTATAGCTATATAGCTTACTTTATAGCTATATTACCGGCTATAAAGGATCTGCTATATCGACAGCTTAGTATAATAAGATAGTCGCCGCTAGCAGATTTAAACTTTAAGAAGAATATATAATAGCTTCTATAGCCGTAAGACGAGGGCATAAAGCTATAGTAAATAGACTTTAATAATAGGAGAATTTTAAGTTATAAAGAATAAAGCTTATCGTCGCGTTAAGAGTAAAAAACCTTAAGGGCTTTATTAATAGCACTATTATACCGCTACTTAAGGATAACCCTAAGTATATAGCTTAGGAAATAAAAGATAAAATAGTTATATATAGTATTATTATAAGTATTACTCTTAAGATAAGGGAACTTCCTATAAATAACGTATAAGATAAGGAAATAACCGCTAAATAGATAATAAACTTAATTTAAGTGTTTTTAATAAAAGTCTTAAAGGTTGCTTTTTATATAACATTTATAAAATATATAGCCCTTAACTTAAAGAAGTTTATTAGTATAAAGAAGTTCGTAAAGAAGCTATATTAGTATTAAGATTAGCTCGTTATAGTAAAGAAAGGTTTACTAAAACGACTTTTTATAATTATAGCCTTTAAAGGTATTTAAAAGTAACGTCCTAATTAGTATAGCAACTAAACCTATAACTAATAATAAGGAAATCATATTATAAAAGATAAGCTATATAAATAGCTTTTAGGAGATATAAAAGCTAAAGGGTTAGAGGCTTTAGCTAATACTGCTTTTAGTAAGACTAAAAGTCACGGAAATAATAGCGGAAGTAATATTAAGGGCTTAAAGGAAGACTTTAATAAAAACACTACTAGCTTTAGTAAACTAAGTAAGAAAGATAATACCTTAAAAGAGACTATCGTCTTAAAGTATAGCTACTATATTAAGCTAAAGGGAGTTGTATATAAAGAGCCGGACTATTAGACTAAGTATCTTAATAGGGCCCTTAAATTTTAAAAGGCATTTCGGGCTGCTAAAAACGTAAGCAATAATAAAGCGAATAAGACAGGCAACGCGGCTATTATAACAGCTTATAGCGAATTAAACGGCTACCTCTTAAGCGGAGCGGTTATAGATAAATATAACCCCGTTTAAGATAAAGCTATTATAGACTTTAAATACGCTACTTACTACTTTAACGACTTAAAGTAGTTTAATAATATAAAGGCCGTTAATCCCTTCTTAATAATATCGTCGAATAGCAGCCCGCTATAAGTAAATACTATAAGTATAGTAAAGATTATTATTAGCAGCGTTATATTAAAGCTATTAAATATTAAATACGCGCTAGTATCGCCGGCTAACCTTATTAGCAATTAGTGCCTTTAGAAGAAGGGCATTAAACTTAATAATATTAAGGAATAGCTATTTTATATACCTTTTAAGACTAAGGTTTATAATATTGCTTAAAAGATACGTATTATAATAATCCTAGATATAAGACTAAGGGGCACGTATATAACCTTTAACCTTATAGCCTTATAGTATACTTAGCGATATATAGATTATAGGACGATATGTCGCCGCCTAAGCTACGCAGGCCCGGAAAGGGTCCTTAAAGCATATTATAAAGCTAGTATTAAGATTAATAAGGAAGAGGCTAAGATATTTTATTATAAGGTATACTACCTAAAAAAGGCGGACGCGATAATTTATCGCAGCCTAAGCGTATTAGCTTAAGCGTTCCTTATATACGTTTATTAAGACTTTTTATAATATAAGCCTATAAGCTATAAGGGTATTAACTATTACTTTTATAGTATTAATATCTATCCCGAATTTTACTAAGTATTATTTTCGCCTATATAGGATTAGGCTTTTAATATAATAAAAGCTTAAAGGTTATAGGTTAAGAATAGCGCTACTAGCGCCCTTATTTAAGTACTAGCCTTTAATAACGTAGGAGAATTCTACGTTAAGAAGATAAAGGCTTAGTTAAGAGAGGATTACTTTATACTACGCTATAGCGCACCTTATATATCTTAGCAAAACGGTAAGATAAAGAGAGCCGGCCGTACGCTTATAAAGTCCGTAAAGGTAATATATATTAAGATAAGGCTACCGGAATTCCTTTAGCTTTAATATAAAGAGATAGCGACGTATATAGCGAACCTCTTACCTATATACGGCATAGCTTTAAGGGAGGCGCCGCTAAAAGCTTTACTAAAAGAGGTTAAGATTCCCTAAATATACTTTATTAAATATATTAAGACTTAAGGTTATATTATATATATAACTAAGCCATAAAAGATATAAGCTAAGATGGCTAAAATAGACCTTAAAGCGTAAAAAGAAAGACTTATAGGTCTTAAGGGACTTTATAGCTATATCTATAAGGTATAGCTCCTTAACTAAAAGAAGATTATAATCGCTAAGGACGTGCGCTTTTATAAGGCTATTAAGAAGGCCTTACCCTTTAAAGAAAAAGACTACGATATTACGGTCTTTAATTAAGATAAGGCTAACGCTAACCTTATAAAGGATGCAATACTTTATCGCTAAAACTACTAAGAACCTTATAATTATTAAAATAAGCTTAACCGTAATAAGAACGATAAATTTAAAAGGGGTAGGCTAAGTAGCCCTTTAGTTAAGGGTTACGAGCTAAGGTAGCAATAGGCTCCGAAGCTACTACTGCCCTTTAAATAGTAATAAGCTTTATAGCCGTTGCTATTAACTTTTTATTAAACCCCTTCCCCGCTAGCTATAACGATAAAGCTAAGTAATAATAATATAGATATTTTTATATTAAACGCCTTAGTTTATAAGTTAAAGATATATTTTAAGGCGACTATAAGGGTTTAAAGTAGTTTAAGGATAGCCTTTATAGGTACGGGCAACTTAAGGACTTTTTTAAAGACCCCGTAGCTAAAGATACGCTTAATTCCTTATACGCTAAACCTTAGTAGTAAGGGACTTACGGTTTCCCCGCTTAAGGCACTACGGGCTAATAAAGTATACTAACTTTATAATTAGCTAACTCGCTAATAAACTAATTAAGCGGCGGCTATTAAAGGAGGCTTAAAAAGGACTATATTAAGAGCTTTAATATCGGAGCTTATAATTATAAACTAATGCTAAGACCTTTTAAAGCCGGGCGTATTAATAGCCTTAAAGGTTATCTATTAACAAGGAAACTAATTTAATAATTTAAGTAATCATTTAGTTCTCTCCGTATTTAGTATAATAATCGCTGCTATAAAGGGTTCGCTAATAACCTAAAGATAAGCCCTTTCGCGGGATAATTATAAGACCTACTAGTTACCCGCAATAAAGCGGGAAATTAATAAATTAAAGTAAAAAGATATATAAAGCCTTATTCGTAGACTATTAATAGTATAGGTCTTTAACGGGAAGTAAGTTTATCTTAAGAAGCTAGTTTAAAGTAAAAAACCCCTTATAAAGGCTTATTAGGTTATTAAAGGGGACTAAGATTAAAAGGATAGGCTTACGAAGGAGCTTTATATAGCGGTAGCGCACTAAGCTTTATTAAAACTATTTATAACGATTATTGCGGTTAGAGACTTAAAATAAAAAAAGTTTAATATTATTTACGCTTATATATATATAAAAGCATAAAAAGAGGCTTTCGTTATATAGCCTTATAAGCTAAAAGATAGCACAGGCCGGGTTTATAAGCTTAATAAGGCCCTATATAGCTATAAGAGCTTACTTAAGTAATAGTATAACTAAGTAAGCGTAGACTTATAAGAATACGGCTTTAAGCGCTTTAAGACGGATAAGTATATCCTTTATTATAAAGTAAGTAATATAATTATAAGTATCTATATAGTTAATTTTATTGTAGCGGCATAAACTAAAGAAGCTATTAAGGCTATAGCTAATATCTTAGCCGGGCTATATAAAACTAAGTAGCTTAGCGAGCTTAAAGAGTTCTTAGGTATTTAGTTTAAAAAGAATAAAGCAGTAAGAACGAATTTTATATACTAAACGAGGTTTAATAAGAGGATCCTTAAGAAATTCGGTTAGGAGGTTACCGGAGCTATAAAAGCGCCGTAGCTAGTAAGACTTAAGGTTCCACATAACTAAAAAAGTTAGGAACCTATAATAAGCACTACAGACTAGCTTCGCTAGACTAGTAGCCTTAATTACATATTAATAAGCACTTAGCTAAACATTATATATATAGTAAATAAGCTCTTTAAGGCTAGTAGTAACTAAATATATAATTATATAGTAATTATAAAGACGTTATAGCGTTATATTAAGGGCACTTTAAATAATAAGGTCGAAATAAGGGGGAAATACTTAATTAAGGACTTTAAGCTCCGCGTTTATACGGATACCTTTTTTACTAATAATTAAAGCACTTATTCCTTTATAGCTAGCTACGTTATATTTTTTAGCGACGGGCCTATCTTTTAAAAAAGTAAGAAGCAGACTATATAAGAACCTTATTAATTAAAGTAAAGTTTATAAACCTTATGCTTATAAGCATAGCTGCAATATAGCAATAATAGCTATTAATAAAGCTAGGCTACTTATAACTAACCCTTTTCGTAATCTTTACGGATAGCTAAAACGCGCGGCTTATAGTGCTATATAAAGGAGTAAAATATACTCTCCCGCAGCCTATAAGCCAAATACAGCATAAGTAACACATAACATAAATACGCTAAAATATACATTAAATCCGCTATACAATTCTACATACTATACATATTTCGTTATACTATTCTACCCACATATAAGCAAGATATAAGCAGATTAAGAAGAGGTGTATGTGGAGACTATATACATAATCCGTGCTAAGTTACTACGCCACCTCGTATTCCTTACGGGATTAATCCTTAGGCTTACAAATACAATATTAACCTAACAATAGCTATTAGCCTACTATACATAATTACGCTAGATAGAGGGCTCTTTTCCGAATCACTTAAGTTACTTATAGCTTAGGAATTGTCTATATAAGGAAGCCTTAGTCCCCCCTTTACCTTAGATAGATCATTAACCTTACATATACACATCTTACCTATTTCTTCACCTTTTCGCACACTCTTTACATCTCTATAATCCCCTTACTCGTGGCTATAAGCCTACTCTCTTTTGCACCTATTTGCTCCTTAATTGGTTATAAGCCCGGCTTCCCTTTAAGCCGGACTTACCCCCGACCCCTACCGACGCTTTTCCGACTTTCACGTGATCGGCAAAATCCAGCAAAGTTCCTCCTATCTTCTACGTGGTCGCGCTTACTAAGCGTATTTTCTCCGGAATTCTCCCGATATCTTATCGGACTCGGTTCTTTGTTTTTCCCCTCTCCTCCTCCTTCCTATACCTTATATCTTTACAACCACATCTTCAGGACTATATCAAACACAAAAAACCTCATAAAAATCTATCCCTTCACAACGCCAAACGCACTTTCTAATACAAATTTCCCTATATTTTTCAAACCCCTCCTATTCTATTCTTTTACTAATATTCTTTCGATCAATACTCCTTACCTCCCCTCTTTCCAATTAACTTTCATACCGAAATACCTCTCGAAAAAATCTACAAAAACATAGCCACTAAGAACGACTACCAAT
>JAPEBW010000107.1:0-87746 GCA_027405785.1 Ophiocordyceps robertsii
AGTTAGTGCTTACTGCTTATACCTTAGCCGGCGATGCCGACGGCGTCTGCCTATCCTTTCTTAGCCGCTTAAGGCGTTTCTATGCTTATAATAAAGTAAGCCCTTAGTCCTTTATAGAGGGAAGGGGGATTTAAGGGTCCGGCTAGCTATAAGTGCTAGTAAAGCGTTATAGGCGGTTTAAGTAATAGTCCCTTACCTTATCCTAAGCTTTTACTATTATAAGATAAGTATAAGACTATATTAAGTGCTACTTACTATAAGATACGTAGTTATAAAGGATTTCGCCTTTTTTTACGCGGCACTTATCCTCGCCGCCTATATAAAAAGTCCCCTTATAGTAAGCGTAAAGCTATATTAAGGTATAATATTTCGCAATATGCTTATATTTATAACAATTATAGCACTAAGTAGGTTTAATTAACTTATTATATAGCTTATATCGGAATATCTAAGCCTTTAAAAATAGGCTTATATTGTATAGCTTATTAACCTCCGCTAAGCTACTTATACTAATAATAAAGGTTATAGCTATTAAGGTCTTAGTTTAAGGGCATATTACTCGCGCTTATATAACATTTACTTTATTAATATTAGCAATCTCCTTAATTAAGAGCGCTTTATCCGTCTTAAAGACCTTTATTAAGATATTCTTCGTAATTACTATATAAGCCCTACGCGCTATCGCTACCTTTAGCTTAAAGACGCTCCTTACTTAGTTTTAGTTCTATTAATAAGGTTATACCGCTATATTAAACGTTATCGCGATATCCCCGCTTAAGAGGCGTCTCGCTATTATAGCGGAAGAGATATTAAGCGCCGTATTAATTACTTTAATTATATCCTTCGGCTTATAGTTTAAGATATTTAGCGTCGCTCTTATTAAGACTACTATTAGCTTATATTTATACCGGGGCGGGACCGGCTTTATCTTTATATTATATTATACCGGTCTTCTAAGGCCCGCTACTACTATTACTTAAGTTTTTTAAAGTCCTTCCCCCGGGCTTTAAGCTCGGCCTTATCTTAGTTCTTCGTATATAGCTTTTTTTATCGCGCTTTAAATAGCCTTACGAAGCTTAAAGTTAGCCCGCACTATAGTTAGCGCGCTCTTAGCGCGCTCCTTAAAGCGGAGGAGGGTTTTAACTACTACTTATACTTAGTTAAACTATACGTACGGGACTATACCCGCGATTTTATTATAGGCCTTCTTTTTATCGGTATCGCGTATAGTCTAGCCGGGTTATATATTATTATCTCGTTAAGGTATATTCGGCTCTTTATTTAAGTGCGTAAAGCTTAAGGGCGTTTCGTTATACTAAGCGCTGCGGTTGATACCGGTATAAGGCGGGCTACCCCCTCGCCCCCGCGTCCCCCGGCTACGCTATAATATCGTCTTAAGGGGGGTAACCGATACCGCTAAATTAATTCCTATTATTAATAAGAGTTTTAAACGCGATACGTACCCACTACGGGCGAGTGTTTAGTTTGCGAAGAAGTTTTTTATTTTATTATTTACTATATAATAATAAGTTATAAGCTTATTAATAAAGTAAGGGGGATGTTATTATAATAACTTTATAATATAAGTAAGGTAAAGGTAAAGCTTTAAAAGTAAGAGATAGCGGCTATTTTAATAAGATAGTTTTTAAGCTTAAGATACTTATAATAATTTAACTTTATAATATAGCTATATTAAAAGGAGAAGAGAGTATATATAAAGACCTTAGCTATACTTTAATTAAGGGGGGGAGCACCTTAATTAAACTAACCTTTAAGCTTAGTTTAAGGGGAAAACCTATTAATATAATAAATACTATAAAGTATTAAAACGCAAAAAACCTTTCCCCCCCCCTTTATCTTATCTTATTATATCTAGCTTATAAGGCCTTTATTAAGCCCGCTTTAAGCTAACGTTTTAGCTAGCCCTTTTTACGCTTCCCCCTTTTTAATACCGCCCCTTTACTTTACTTAATATTTAAGCTTATTATTATTATCTTTTATACTACGTTTAGCGCGATTAAAAGTAGCCGTAAGCCCGCTAGTTTAAAAGGTGCTATAAGTACGCCCCGCTTAGCTACGGCTATAAGTTAAGGTAATTAGCGCCTTCCTTTTTCCGCGCTTATAATAGCTTAAGGTTATAGTAAGGGTAAGATATTACTTTATTAATAGCCGGCTAAGGCGTTTACTTTAAAGCTTAAAGGGTGCTTAATATTAAGGAACCGCTAGCTATAGCGCGAGTAAGAGTTAAAGGCAGTATAAAGCTAAGCTAAGTAAAGTAACTTAAGTAATACTTAATTAACTAAGTAAAGTTAAGTATTATAAGAAGTTAAAAGGGAGTAACCCGGCCTTATTATAAGTGAAAAACTAATAGTACTTAAGGTTTAAGCTAAAGTCTTTAGTCTCCCTCTTTTTACTAAATAGGTTAAAAGTAAAGATAGCGTAAATATGCTTTAAAGTAGTAGCTATAAGGTTATTAACCTTAAAGGCACCGCTTTTAAAAAGGCTATAAGCGCGTTTTAGCATAGCTAAAAAAATAACGCGGCTTATAAGTAAGCTAAAGGCGGGCGAGATAAGAGATAAAGTAAGGTTATTATCGCTATCGCTACTATTACTACTTTTAATATTAAAAATAATAAGGGTAGTATTAAGGCCGGGCTAAGGGCTACCCTTACTTATAAAGGCTTTAGTCTTAGCCTTATTATTGCCTTTATCTTTTTTCGCTTTTTTTTTTATTAGTTCTTTATCGCTAATATCGGACTTAAGCTCCTTAAAGTTAAATACGTTATTAGCCTTAACGGCTTTTCCTTTACTATTACCTTTAAGCGCCCCCTTATACTTAAGTTTATAGGTAAAGGCAGCGCGCTCCTAAGTATAAGCCTTAGTAAGAGCCTTAGCTTAGGCCTTTTTCTTAGCCTTAGCCTTAGCTTTAAAGTTCTTTAAAATAATAAAGATCTTAAGAGGCGGAGGCTTAAGCGGGGTAAGAGCAGTATAAGCCCGCGCGAGGTTTAAGTTAAGTAAACGACCTTTAAAGATAACGTCTTAGCCTTTATAGCCGCTAAAGCTAAGGTAATCGGCTACTATAACTAATATATTATTTATACTTTTTAAGTTTTAAGCTATAGTATAAACAGATTAGTATATAACTATAATAGTGCTATTAAGCTTATTAGTAAGCTTAGTATTAGCTTTACGGGCCGCGCGCGTATTATTAATAAAGCGGCTAAAGGTAAAAGTAAGTAGCTTAACGTTTTTATTAAAAAAGGCTAGGCTAAGGGCGGTACTAAACGTAAGAGCCCGTGCTATAATAGTATTATTACGCTACTAAAGCTTTATCGCCGCGGAGGTAAGCTTTATATATAAAAAACACTTAATAGGCCGGCTAGACTTATATAACTCCTTTTAAGCGGCGTAAAGCTTATAAGCTACGTCCTTATAAATAGTAGTAAGCTATAAAGGAGTTAGCTAAAAGAATAAAAACAGGCTTAATATAAAGCTACTTATTTAAAAATAAAAACGGTTACTTAAAGTATAAGTAATATACGCTTTTATAAAGATAGCTAAAAAAGGTTAATAACGCGAGCTATATACGCTTATATATTAAATATAACTTAGATATATATAAGCTTATTTTTAATAGCCTTAAAAAACTATAAGTATATTATCGCTTAATAAGCGCTTTATATATATATAGTAAGGGATCTTATATATAGTACTATAGCGGGCCTAAGCCTCTTTATCCTTAGTATCTTTTTTAAGTAGCTAAAGGAGCGGACTTATATTAAGATTAAAAAATATAACTTTCTTTTTTAGTATATTAATAGTAGCGGCAATAATATAAAGGGGGTAAAGCGGCTAGTATATAATAAAAATAAGGTAGTAGTAGCGTAATAAGCTTATAAGGAAAGTAAGCGCGTTTTTAGTAAAAAAAGGAGAGGGTATATAAGTAAACATAGTGCGTAAAAGGTTTTATCCCCGCGGCCGCGTATAAGATTAGTAATTAAGCAGCGCGAATAAATAACAGGCCTGATTAAAAATACGCGCGCTTTATAAAGCGCTAAATTCTTATTAGCAGGGCCTTATTATAGGCTTACTTTTATAATAAAGTAAGGGCCGCGCTACTTATAAAGGGGACGCGGGCTAAGAAGCCTTACTTACCCTCTTAACCGTGCGTAAGGAGGGTTAAGTTAAGAAAAGGGTAAAAGATAAGCTACTACTTATACTTTAAGCCTAAGGTATAAAGCTTTAAGCCGCGGGCTGCTTAAGTTAAAGGCGGCCTTAGCTTACTTAAGCCGCGTCGAACTACTTAGTAAGTAAGATATACTTATAGTAAAAAGCATTCCTTTTTCCTTATATAAAGTCGTAAGATTTTAAGTAAGGCGGACTAAATATAAATAAAAGGAGGTTTTACTTTAAGCGCTTTAGTTTTTCCCTCTTATTTAAAATATTAAATTTCTAAAAACTTAGATTAAGTCCTTAGTATAAACTTAATAATAATAATATATATGAAGTTATTATTATATTAATTACCCTTAAGTAATTATAAGTATTATACTTATATATTAATAGTAATATATTAATTAAAAGATTATTATATATATCCCGGATTTTCTTTTTACTTTTTTATAATTATTTTACTATTAAGTTTTTTATACTTTTTCCCTCTTTATTTAATATATATTTTATACCTTTTTATTATCGCTAATATACCTTATATTTTAAAGCCGCGCTTAATTAATAAGCGCGCTAATTTCTTATATTAAATATAGTATTCCCCTTTAAGGGGTTTACTTTAGCGTTATAGTTATAACTAAGGTTTTCCTTAAGTTCTTAACTCTTTTTACGCTAAAAAGGCTAGTACTAATACTAAAAAAGATCGGGTTAAAGAGACGCTTAGATTATAGCTACCTTATAATAAAAAAGCACCTCTTAAAGAAGTACTTATACTTAACTTTATGCTTATCTCTTAAGATATAGTAATTAATACGCTTATTAATAATTAGTAAGTATAAAGTAAGTTTTTTACTTTTAGTATTAATAATATTAATAATAATATTACTTTTTAAAAGTAATAATAATAAAACTAATTAAGCCTTAAGATATTAGCAATACTTAGCTATAATCCTTTATTTATTATACTTTCTTTAAAAGAAAAATAGCTTAATATAATAAGTAATAGTAATAATAATAGCAATAATAATACTTAAATTAATATAAGTAATAATAAAGCTAATATCTTTATTATTTTATAGGCAAAATATATATAGTTTAAAGCTAAAGCTTAAGCTATTTATATTAATAGTATAATACTTATTATACTTTAATATATATATTATTTTTATACTACTATTATAGCTTTTAAAGTATTAAAGCTAAAGCTTATTAAGGTTATAAAGATTAAAAATATTTTCCTTAGTATTACCTCTTTATAAAGTATAAGTAGTACTATTATTATACGGCTACTTATTATTAAGTATATTATTAATTAACTATAATTATTAATTAAATTCGTTATTATTATTTTTTAGCTAATTATTTTATAAGCGGCTATACTTATAGCTAGCGACTATATTAATATAGTCGCTATGCTTTATAATATTTAAGAGCTTAATATACTTAATATTAATAATATTAACTTTTAAGATAATAATAGCGATAATAACGCCTTTATATTAGTAAAGCGACTTACTACTATCTTACTATAATAGCTTAATATCTTTATAAGGCGTTAAATATTACTAAGATAACTTATTTAAAGAAGAATAGTATTAATATAGCTAGTTTAAAGTACTATGCTTAAGAAGTATAGTTAAAACTCTAGCTATTTATAAGCAATATAAGTTATATTTCTTAATAATACGCCTTACTTATTATAAAGGCGGAAGTAAGTGCTATATTAATTATAACGTAGCTATTAAAGGAGTAAGGTATATTTATATTTCCCTCCTAAGCTAATATAAATCAGGCGACTATTTAGTACGTTTTTATAATACTAATAAAGTATTAATAGAAGTAAAAAACAGTTTAGGTTTATTTTTTAATTTATTTTTCTTTTATCTCTCCTTTATTAATAATATAAAGTAGTAATAACTTAGCTTATAGTTTCTTCAATTAATTATTATTATTTTAAGGAGGATTCGGCCTAGATTTATATTTTCTCTAAATTATTTAATTTTACTTACTTTTCCTTTTTATTTTATATTTTACTAATTTATAAATAATTACTTTAACTAAAAATATAGTTAATTAATAGTAAATTAGCACTAAGTTAATAAAGAATTATAACTTAATAAGTAGGTTATTTCTTTACTTTTAGCGTCTTAGCTTTTACTTAGTTTTACGTTTTTTTTAATAAGGTTAATAAAGTATTTACTAATAAGTACTTAGCTATTTACTATATTCTTAGCATTAACTTACTAATTATATTTTACTAGCTATTCTTTTTACTTAACTAAAAAGAAGATAGCGCCTTTAACGCGTTTTTTATTTAGTAGTTTTTAAACTTCTTATTTGCCTTTTTTATTTTAAAGGTTAAGTATTATTAATAGTTTAGCGGCTCCTTAATCGCTTAGCTTTTTCTTTTAAGGTTTTAATAGGCTAATATAAAATATATTATATATATATAAGTACTTATCTAAGAGAGCTAAATAATTAGCTTACTTTTTAATAGCTTATAGTACTTAAAAAGGTTTAATATACTTAAGAGATAACTTTCTTTTCTTATCCTTAAGTCGTAAATTCTTTAAAAAGAGTATAATAAGGTTATTAACTTTAAGTAAAAATAGTTCGTACTTAAGATTATAGTACTTTACTTATACTTTAATAACCTTTTGCTAGTATTCCTTAAGGTATTATTATAAAGCTTTTAGCTTATTAATTCTTATTTTTACTTTAAATACCTCCCTTTTTATAATATTGTTCTTAACGTTAATATAAAAGTTTAGCTAATTGCTAAAAAAGACTTTATTAAGTAATAACTTAGTAATAATATTAGTTATATTATTATATATAAATTATACTACTTAAAGAAGTAACGCTTAGTTTATTTATTTTAAATTTATAAAGTATCTTAAGTAGTAGTATATTTCTTAATTTAAACTTTTTATTTACTTATTAGCTTAAGGGCAAAACGCTATTAATAACTTATATTTTACTTATAAGATAAAATGTAAGTTTAATTAAAACTTATTAGTAAATAGTAGTCTTTTATTTATAACTATGCTTTTTAAAAGCTAGTAAACTAACTTAACGTTATAATAAAATGCCTTTATTAGCTTAAGCGCATTTATTATTTTAAAATAGAAAATAAAAAGGTAGTACTTAGTATATTAGTTAATAATTATTAATGTTATATTAACTTCTTATCCTTTATATTATACTTTTAATAGACTTATAGTAAAGTCTATTTATAGTTATTCTTATAGTTATATAAAGTATAGTAATAATTATATAGCGCTATAAAAGCAATACTTCTTTTATATAGTACCTTAATATACTAAGTATTCTTAAATATATTAATTAATATTCCTTACTATATTTTCTTAGTAGCAATTCCTTAATAATAATTTACTTATTTATAAGCTTTTAAAGTATCTTACTAATAGGTTATTATAGTAAAGTTATATTAACCTTTACTATAAAGTAGTATTAAACGTACTGTAATTTATTCTTTTTATAGTAATAATCTATTTAGTTATAATAATCTATTTAGTTATAATAATCTATTTAGTTATAATAATCTATTTAGTTATTATAAACTATTTAGTTATAATAATCTATTTAGTTATAATAATCTATTAAGTTATAATAATCTATTTAGTTATTATAATTTATTTAGTTATAATAACTAAAGATACTTCTTTTTTAAAAAGTCTTTAGTTGCTTTTTATTAAGTAATTATTATATCTTTGCTTTAAGTACGTTTTAGTAGTTTTTATAAAGTATTTAAAACTTATATAATATATATTAAGAGGCTATAAGCTATATCCTTTATAGGTTTTCTTAAAAGTAGCTATTTATAACTAGCTTTTATTTTTACTTATATTGTTAGTTACTTAAAGTTTACTTTTAAGTTAATAGTAGTTTGCTATATAAGAGCTTATATATTTTCCTTATATAGAAGTAACTTACTATACTTATATTAGCTTAAAGTTTAGTTATTTTTTACTTATAAAGACTTCTTATTATCTTTTTACGGATTATAAATAGTTATATAATCTATTAAAGCTAGCTTTAACTTAAACTTTAATAATATTTCTATAAATAAGAGCTTCTTTCTTTTATATTTAAGTATTTTTAATAGTATATTAGCCGGGTTTAACTTCCTTACTTTATACTTAATTATAAAATTTAATAGTACTAAGTATATATATTATTATACCTATCTTTAATTAAAGGAGGTTTAGCGTATAAACGTCTAAAGGTTAAAATAATTAGGTAAGACTTTTACTTATTACGCGGCTTTTTTAATATAATATCGCTAGTATTTAAATAACTTTATAATAGTAAATAGTTCTTAGTTTAAGTTAAGATAAAATACCCGCTATTATATATTATAATATATTAATATTAATTTAAATATACTTCTTTAAGTCGTAGTATTAGAGTAAGGGTATATTAATAAATATTTCCTTTCAATACTAAAATGCTATAAGTTTAGTTATATTTAAGTTTACTTTTTTTAGCTTCTTATTATTATTATTACTTTTTAATAGTATAGTAATAGGCATTACTATATAAAAATAGCGGGAAATAAAACGACGGTAGTAATTATAAAACTTAAGAAAGACTTAAATATCTTAATAGATATTAAGTACTAGCTATTTAGTAATTACTTTTACTTATTAAGGATTTACTAATACTTTATCTAAAAATAAAATAAAACTAAGAAACTTAACTAATTATTAGTAAAATATATATTTTAATAGCTTTATTAATAACTATGCTATATATAGCCTTTTTATAACTTATTAAAAGTATTTAGTATATTCTTTCTTTATTTATTAAAAGATAAAGATATTATTAAGTTATACTATATAAATAGTATTAATAAAGCCTTTTAATACTTAATTAATATAGCTTTAAAAAGTAGCTAAAGCACTAATTAAGTTAAATAGTATAATAAGGTACTTAAAGTGTTTATAGCGTAATTAAAAGGCTATTTTGTACTTATTGCTTTTTTTTATATAGATATACTAGTATATATTTTAAATATTAATATTAAAAAAGAAATTAGCTCTTTTATAACTATTAAAAATCTTTAAAATAAGAGGTAAAAAGTACTAATTCTTTTATATAACGCGGTTAAGTCCTTAGTAGTTTATATAAAGATAAAGGCTATTATCTTTCTTTAAAATAAAAAGAATAAATATACTTACTAAGCTTTATAACCTTTAGATAATACCGCGTCTTAAAAAGTTATTAGTTTAGTCTTTTAATACTTATAGTTTATTATAAGTGTTATAAGCTATGCTATAGGAAGAGCTGTAGTTATATTATAGCAAATAACTTAAAGTTAGGCTAATATATAGCTAAAGTCGCATAAGACTTTACCTAAACTCGGCTTAAGTTCGACCCGAACTTAACTTAAGTACGGGCTACTTAAGCGACCTTTATAAAGTACGAAGCTACGTAGCTTAAGTAAAGATTTCCCCCTTCCCTCTTTAGCTTTAAATAAACAATTATTTAGCTACGTGCTACTAAACTAAGTATATACAGGCCCTTAATAATAGGATAAAAGGTAAATCGGTTTAAAAGATAGTTTTATACTAAAAGTTAAGTTAATTACGTAATTTATTCTTTTCTTAACTAATAATAAGTTAAACTTATTTGCTAAAAATACGTTTTTAAATTAGCGTAAAGTTAATAATATCTTAGTTTATTCTCTCTTTAAGATTTTTTTATCGTTATCTTTATTTAGTAATTAAAATAGCTTTAAGTTAGTAGCGATTATATAGATATAAGCTTTATTTTAATAATCCCTTAAAGATTTTCGTAGACTCCGTAAAGTGCCGCTGCCGATTTAATACTTAAACTATAATTGCTTTTTTTATAAAATAATATCGATTTTTTAATCTATAACTACTATAGTTAACTATAAAATTAGTATATTATTATTCGGCATTAACTTATTAGTGCTAATATAGCATTAAGTAATTATCTTTTTAGTGCTTTTTATATTAATAATTTTTATTAAAACTACTTAGACTTTATAGTTATTTACATAGCTATTACTTTATCTTAAAAGTTTAAAATATATTAATAAGACTTATAATAAGCCTTATTAATATATAAAGTATATATTTACTACGTTTACTATACTATAAGTATTTAAGTATACCTTCGTATTTATAAGGTTTCGCCTTAATAATACTATAAGAGTTAATAATAGGTCCCTTTAAGGTATTAATATAGCTAAAAAAGAGGCGTTTACTTTAGCCTTAAAGGGTTTCTTTATAAAGCAGCTTTAATATATATTATTATTCTTATTATTAAGTTTACGCTAAGGACTTAATTTAGGTTTTTAGAAATTCGATATTTTATAAATAAGAAGGAAAAACCGGAGTACTTAAAGTAAAACCTCCTCTTATTCGCGCTTAGTCCGCCTTATATAAGGTCTTATAACTTTATATAAGGAAAAATAAAGTACGCCTTCCGCTATAAGTATATCCCGCTCGCTAAGTAGTTTAATGCGGCTTAGCGAGGCTAAGGCCGCCTTTTACTTAAGCGGCCTATAGTTTAAAGCACCGCGCTTTAAGCTTAAGGTATAGGCAATAAACCCTTTTTTATCCCCTTTATCCGCCCTCTTAATATAAAAGCAGAAGGGGTAAGCGGGATTTTAACCCGCGCCCTTTTTATAAGTAGCGCGACCTTAAAGAGTAAGCTTATAGTAGTCCCGGCTAATAGGAATTTAGCGCCCCGCTATATATATATATTCTTTATCGGGATTATTATTTATTCGCGCCGCTTAGTTATTAATCTCGCGATTAGTTTTAAAGATAAAGCCTTTTATATACCGCGTATATACGTTCGCACTTCTCTTTTTTTTACTAAAAACGCGCTTATCTTCTTTATAAGCTTATTATATACTTACTGCCCCGCCTTTTTTATATACTTATCGTTTTATTATCGTTGCGTTTATTATCTTTATCGCTACTATACTAAAAAAGAAAGTTACTTTTTCTAACTTTAATATAAGTTTACTTTTTAAGCTACTTAGTAAGAATACTAAAAATAAAGAAGCCTAGGCTTATTATAGCACTAAGTATAAAATTCCTTACTATACGTATATAAGCTATTTATTAAGCGATAATATACTTATAGTTTTTTAAAGCTATTAAAACTAAGCTTATATATATTTAAGTTATATCTATTATATAAGTATATATAGTTTATATAGCTAATCTTTTCTTAGCTATCTTTATAAAAGCGTATATTATATACTCCTTAAATAACCGTTTTTATTTTTAAGTAAGTAGTCTCGCGTTAAACTTATTTATATACCTTAGCTAATCCTTTATATAGCTTACCGCTATAAGTAAGGACGTGGCTTATAAGCTTTACGCCGCTTAAAAGAAGTTATATAAATCCGGCTAGCTTATTAAGCGCTTTATATATATAAAGCTCGCCTTCGTAGCGATAAAGCTTTAGTAGCGCGCCGGCGCTACTATAGTATAAGCTTTTACGTTTAGTACTCCCCTTAGCTTAGCCTCCTTTAATAAAAACGTTAAGCTACTTACCTTTACTTTTAGCCGCTTTATTAATAATACGCGCGCGGCCTACGAGACTAATACTAAGCTTATTAATAAAGTTAACGGCACTATTATAGTTATTTACTAAACCGTTTATACTATAGCCCGGAACTTAAAAAGTATAAAGAATATACTATTTATAGTAGCTAACTACCTTAGCTTTAGCGGCTATAAGGGCCGGGATATCGCCCTTAAGGGTTGTTTGCTTAACTTAAACTTTATATATACTTATACCGCTCTTAATCCGCTTAAGCCTCCGCCGCTTAAAGTCTTTATCGTTTTAAAAGACTTTAAGGCTAAGGCTAAGGCTAAGAAAAAGGCCTAAGCTTAAGCTTTCGCTAAGGATTATACTTAGGAGCGCGCCGCCCTCGCCTATAAGCTTAAGTATAAAGGGGTGCTTAAAGGTAAAAGTAAGGGAAAAGCTATTAAGGCTAACGTTATATCTAACTTAAAGGAGCTTAAGCTTAATATTAGTAATAATAAGCTAAAGGACAAAGAGGATAAGAACGACGATAATAATAATAATAAGGCCGAGACTAAGGTCTTTAAGAACGAGGGCAGTCTTTTACTTAATTTTAATACTATCTTTATTATTTCCGACTATAAAAGTAGTAGCGGTAGCGATAATAATAATAATAACTTTACTTTACCCCTTGCCTTACTTACCCTTAGCCTATTTATAAGCCGCGGCGTCCCCTTAGCTATACTAAAGCGGGTTTATAGCCTTTTTAAGAGTAATACCTTTAAGGCTTATAGCCTTATAGCTACTACCTTAAAGTATATTCGCGCCGCCTTTACTCTTAACTTAGTTAATAAAAAGAGGGATATTAAAGACCTTAGCTTAAACTTTAAGTACTTTTAGGTTTTTACTTATAATAAGGCTAAGTCTCTCCTCCTTAATTTTCTTATAACGCTTTACTCCGCTTAGTCGATTAAGTATTATTTAAGTTACCTTACTTAGCTTAGCCTTATATTACTTTTAACGCTAATAGCGAGAACCTTATAGGCCTTAAAGTAAACGCTTTAGCGGGCTTTTAATAAAGCGACGTCTTTTATATTTACTCTTACTATAACCTTAAGTCGCTATAGCCGCGAGAAGGGGAGGGCGCTAGTTACTTTAACTTATAATCGTAGCTAAGCGGGGCGTTTTTATAGCACTCTTTAAATAAGGAAGTTTATAGTTACTCTTAGTCGCACTTAATACGGCGCTAAGGATAATAATAATAAGCTTAGATATTAGCTAAGGTAAAGGGGTAGTATTAAGGGGGGAAAGCGAAAAGAAAAGCTAGCTAAACTACTAGCTTAGTATAAGTCTAACTAAGGCCTTATAAGCTAAATAAAGTATTAAAAGAGAAGGTTTTAGCATTTTAGTGCTTTATAGTATTTATTATATTAGTAAGTTATCCCCTTAAGCTAAGTTAAGGGGACGATTTAATTAATATACGTCCCCTCTTAACTAAGGTATAATTAAAGCCACTACGTATATCTTATCTTCCCCTTAGTATAGTTATATTATTAAATTAAATTATTATAAGCGCTTTAAGCTTAAGAACTATCTTATTAAAGTAGCCGCCGTCTCCTATTTTTAAAGCTTCGCCCGCACCTCGCTTATATTATAAAGTCGCTATAATAACGTCCCCCTTACCTTACTAGTAAGCTTATAGCTTATTATCGCATAATAAATAATATTTTATCGTTACTTATAGTTATAAAAAGGCGATATTATTCTAAGTACGTTATAGTAAAATAAGAAGTTTTTAAGGCTTATTACTCCGGTTTAAATCTAAGTAATCGTAGAGCTTAAGTACTTAAGTAGCGCCTTATACTAGTTAAGCGCTATAGCCTTATTAAACTAAGGCGGTAAGTTAGCGGGGTAAAGCGTAGTTTAGCGCTATTTAATAAGTTCCTCCTTTAAGCTTTACTGTTTAGCTTATTTCTTAAAGAGGATTTCCTTTATCCTTTTCTTCTTTTAAAGCTTACCGGACTTAACTTAAGACCGTACCCTTTTTAGTGCCTTTATAAGCGGTAGTCTTAAGGGTATAGGCCGCCTTAGCTATTATTTATATTGCTAAAGTAGTCTCGCTACTAATATAAACGTATATCGGATTTAATATAAGATTTCGGAGTCTTTTAATCTCTTAAAAGTATTAGCTATTTTTTAGTTTAAGTAAAGGTTAATTAGTAAGACTTAGGTTTCGGCTTTAAGCTAGTAAACTAAAGTAACTTAGTAAGCCCTTATAACTATTTAAAAGTAAGCGGTTTAATCCCGTGCTAGTTTTATAGCTATCTTATAAGGCTTTTTATCTGCTAAGGTTATCTTATATAATATAACTATAGCGTATAATATAAAAGACCGGATAACTTTACTTTAAACTTCTTAGGCCTTAAGTAAGGTATATCTTTATATAAACGCTATAAGCCTTATAAGGGCTAGGTTCTGCCTTTTTAGCTTAGCGCATAGCTTATTAAAGTATATTTTTTACTTAAGCTTATAGTTTACTTATACTTTTAGGAGCCTAGCGTCTTAAACTAGCATTATTATAATAGCCTTAAAGCGGATTAAAGTTATAGTCGCCTTATATTTTCTTATAAAGTAAATAAGCTTACTCTTTAAAGGTTTAAAGTTTACTGTAAACTCCTTTACTTATATAGCATATACTTCTTAAGCTACTTTAAGCCGCGCTATTATTAATCCCTTTTTAATACTAACGCTAAGGATATTCGTATTATTAATAAAACTAATAATATAAACTTCTTTTAGCTTTTTTAATCTTTTATAAAAGGGTATTATATAGTAAAGGGATAGGATTAAGGATAGCGGCGAGCTTTAAAAGACCTTAGTAGTAGTTCGGATTAATATAGCCTTTTTTTAATTAAAATAAAAGGTTAAGTAGCGCTCGTTTATAAAGCTATAAGCTAGCCTCGTAAACTACTTAAAGTAGCCTTAAAGGGTAAGCTTTTTTAAGAGTTTTTTATAGTTAACTATATTAAAGGCCCCTTTAATATTAAGTTAAAAGAATAATACGATCCCTTTTCTAGCTTATATTACGCATATTAGTTCCGTTACTTAAAGTATTGCTGCCTTTATAAACCTCTCCTTTTTATTCTTAAACTATCTTTTAAGTAAGACCTTATTAACTTCCGCTATAATTATAAGTATTTAAGCTAAAATCTACTTTAAAATCTTACTTATCGTTAGTTAAAGGGAAATAGGTCTTTAGCCCTTAATAATATAGTATACCTTAAGTTTCTTCCTTAGTTTTCTTAGTATTACTACGTTTACGGACTAAAACTAAGTTAAAAAGTATAATATCTTTATATAAGCTATAAAGATTATAACTAGCCGGGCTAAGAGCGCTAAGCTATAAAGCTTAAAGAAGCTAAGGGAGATTTTATTTAAGCTTACCGCCTTTTAACTTACTATTTAGCTTATTGCTTAAGATATATTTATAAAGTTAATATACCGTTTTATAAAAAGTTCCCTCTTAGCCGCGCGCTAAAAAGGTTTAAAAAGCGTCGTGGCTTTAGCTAAAAAAAAGCGTTTTACTAAGAGTTAAGCTTTCTCTTTAAAGTTAAAGGTTAGTTAGTATTTATAGCCTTTATTAGTTAATAGTAGTAAGTGCGCTAAGTTTAAAGGTAGCTTACTATATAGCCGCGCTTAGTATTTAATATTTTATAACTTAGTATTATTAACGCTAATCTCCTTAAGGAAATCTTTTTAGTATTTTTATCTTACGTTATATATAGCTTGCTTTTAAGCTATAGCCGTTTTTTATAGCGCTTTTTAGTTTACTTAAGTCTTATATCCCTTATAGTATCTCTAGGCCCTTTTTATAGCTTAAGTAGCTTAAGCCGCCTCCGGGGTAAACTATATATTGCCCTTTAAGATCGCTTACTTTCGGTGTAGGACTATCGCGCGGGCGATTTTATTAAGATTATTATATAAGCTATCTATTTCTATATTAATCTCTTATAAGCTATAAAGCGTAGGCTATTATATTTAAGCTAAGATATAGTTTTTACTTTAACCTTTTTCTTTTCCGCTTCCTTTTACCTTAGTATAGTTAATACCTCTCTTAGCTTAAAACCTATCTTAAACGAGACTACTTATAGGATATAGTTAAACCTTATAAGGTCTAAGTTTAAGTCGATAAACTATATAGCTATTTTTATCGTAGCTTATATAAAGTTAATTATACTATCTTTATACTTATAGAAGAAATATATATATTCCCCTCTTAGTATAGCTAGCTTAAGCTAAAGCCGCGCGGCCTTCTTAACGAACTATTTTACCTTATTAAAAGTCTAGTTATAAGTATCTTAAAGCGGGTAATAGATATTAAAGTCTTTTATTAAGACTAGTAAGCCTTAGCTATTAATCTTTCTTAAAGCCTTAGCTAAGCCCGTTTAAATTCCCTTTAATAGTAAGTATAAAGACCTTAACCTTATACTATCGCTAAAGGTTATCTCCTTTTAGTTATATTTAGTCTATAATATCTACGTCCTTATATCGTGCTTTATATAAATATATATTACGTTACGGCCCTCTTTATAAACTAGTTAATATAGTGCGCCCTTTAAAAGTAAGGCCTTTAAGCCTTATATTTTCTTTATCTTTTAAAGCGCTATTACGTTATACTTAGCGCGGTAGCTAAAGGCTAGTTATACTAACTTATATCTCTTTTATATGTTTTAATAAAGGGCCTTTAATTTTATATATAAGGGGTTAAGGTAAAGTTTATTATTTAAGATAAAGTAATAGCTTAAGTTAAGAGCGATATACTTTATTGCTTTATATATCGTTTAATATTACTTAGGTTAGTACTTATTGCTTATACTTTAGCCGGCGGGGCTAATAGCGTCTGCTTATCCTTTCTCGACTGCTAAAAGCGTTTTTACGCTTATAATAAAGTAGGCCCTTAGTCTTTTATAAAAAGGAGGGGAATTTAAAAGTCCGGCTAGCTATAGGTGTTAGTAAAGCATTATAAGCGGTTTAAGTAATAGTCCCTTACCTTATCTTAAGCTTTTACTATTATAAGATAAGTATAAGACTATACTAAGTACTACTTGCTATAAAATATATAGTTATAAGGGATTTTGCCCTTTTTTATATAGTACTTATCCTCGCCGCCTATATATAAAGTCCCCTTATAGTAAGCGTAAAGCTATATTAAGGTATAACGTTTAGCGATATACCCGTATTTATAGTAATTATAATACTAAGTAAGTTTAACTAACTTATCGTATAGCTTATATTAAAATATTTAGGCCTTAAGGAATAAGCTTATATTATATAGCTTATTAGCCTTAGCTAAGCTACCTATACTAATAATTAAAGTTATAGCTATTAAAGTCTTAGTTTAAAAGTATATTGCTTATACTTATATAACTTTTACCTTATTAATATTAGCGATGTTCTTAATTAAAAGCGCCCTATCTATTTTAAAGACCCTTACTAAGATATTCTTCGTAATTATTATATAGGCCCTATATACTATCGCTACTTTTAGCCCGAAAACGCTTTTTCCTTAGTCTTAGTTTTATTAATAAGGTCGTGCTGCTATATTAAACGTTATTACGATATCCCCGCTTAAAAGGTATCTCGCTACTATAGCGGAAGAGATATTAAGCGCTACGTTAATCGCTTTAACTATATCCTTTAGCTTATAGTTTAAGATATTTAGCATTGCTTTTATTAAGACTATTACTAGCTTATATTTATACTAAGGCGGGACCGGCTTTATCTTTATATTATACTATACTAGCCCTTTAAGGCCTACTACTACTATTACTTAAGTCCTTTTTAGTCTTTCTTTTAAGCCTTAAGCTTAGCTTTATCTTAGTTCCTTATATATAGCTTCCTTTATCGCGCTTTAAATAGCCTTATAAAGCTTAAAGTTAGCCCGTACTATAGTTAATACGCTCTTAGCGCGCTTCTTAGCGCGGAGAAAGGTTTTAACTACTACTTATACTTAATTAAACTATATATATAAGACTATACCCGCGATTTTATTATAAGCCTTCTTTTTATAAGTATTATATATAGTCCGGCTAAGCTACGCGCTATTATCTTATTAAGGTATATTTAGCTCTTTATTTAGGTGCGTAAAGCTTTAAAGCGTCTTATTATACTAAGCGCTATAGTTAATATTAGTATAAGGCAGACTACCCCCTTACCCCCGCGTCCTTTAGCTATACTACGATATTGTCTTAAGGGGGTAACCGATACCGCTAAATTAATTCTTATTATTAGTAAGAGTTTTAAACGCGATATATACCCGCTATAAGCGAGTATTTAGTTCGCGAAAAGTTTTTTTTATAGCTTTAATATATAAAGTATTTACTAAAGTCTTTATAATTATAAGTAAAGTATATTTATTTATATAGTAACCTAGCTTATTATATTAAAAATAAATAACCTTATAGTTTTAAAATAAGCTTTAGTATTATCTTTTACTATAACTTTAACGGCGACTATATTAAGGAGTATTTAAATATAAGTCTCTTTTAGTTATTATTAAGGTATTAATAGCGCTTTAGTATTAAAAACCTCTTAATTAATATTTACTTATTACGGGCTAGGCCTTAAATTAAGCCCGGGCTACGCTTATATAACCCTTAATAGGCGTGGTTAATTAACTAGCTAGCAGCTTAGTTAATTTATCTTTTTTTACTATGCGCTTAGCGCACTACTTACTATAGTAAGTAGATTAAATAGCTGCCCCGTAGCAACGAACAGTATTATAACTACTGCTTTAGCCCCGTTAAGGCTAACATATTATATTACTATAGCCTTTTTTATAGTAGGAATTTCTTTTACTAAAAGATCTTATACTTATCCTATACTAGCTTAACTTTAAGCGTACGCTTAAACGGCGTTTTTTATTATTTATATCGTCTTAATAGTATTAAGCTACTTAAATTAGTTCTTCTTTCTTATACTTATAAATAGGTATTAAGTAAAGGTTAAGTTACTTTTAAAGCTTTAATTATAACTTAGCGAAAACTTTTAGTAACTATATTTATTTTAATAGTCGCTTAAAATATTATTTAATAAAGTTTAGATAAAAGCTAAACTTTAATAAAGATTATATATCTCGATACTAAGCGTTTTTTATCTATATTAGTAAGAGTATTCTTTTATTTACCGCGTCTTTAATAAGTATAAGTATCTATTCTTTAAAATAAATCTATATTATGCTATATTATTCTTAATTAATCGGCGACTATTCCTTAAGGTATTAGCGTTATTTTGCTTTATAGTTAGTATATATATAAACTACCGTAAATAGGATTTTAATATTTTTCAGCGAAATCGTTAAGGTATAGCTTTAAACGTATCCTTTAAGTTATAAAGCTAGTTAAGTCGTTTTTAAGAATTAGTTAGTTAAACTAATTAAGTAGTATTTTTAAGCCTTACTTTATTACCTTAACTAGCTATTAAATCGAGGGAGTTTAACTAATAACGTCTTTTTATTTAATTAAAGAGTAATCTTTTTTTTCTTATATTTCCTTTTTAAGCTATATAATACGTTTTAATAACTATTAAGTCTCCTTTAGTTCCTTAATATAAGCTTAAAAGGCCTTTTATTTTTCTTAAAGTAATAAAAACTAAGTACTTACTAATAAGGATATTCTTAATAGCACTTTTATTATCTTAAGTATAAAAGATATTTAGTTAGGTTTATAATTTAAATAAATATTTTATACTTATAAGCTTTAATTAAGGTAACGTTAGCTTCGCCGCGCCGGTTTAGTACTCCTTTACGATCTTTTTACGAATACTATTTTTACTAAGTAATTAAAAAAAAGCTTTAAAAATTTCGCAATACTATTAATTAAGTAGTAAAGATAGTAAATAGTATAATAAATATAGTATTACTTAGCTACTTACTTTATTATAAGACTAAAGCTTATAAAAAGGAGAGTTTCTTAGCTTTAATTGCAAGGGCTTATTAACTACTTATTAAGTTAAGACTAAAAGCGGGGCTTTTTACTTAGCGTATTCCTTATACTTAGTTAGCCTATACTATTAATACTATTCTTATACTTAAAGTATAAGTAGTGGTTTACTTTTTATTTTTTTAAGCCGCTTTTTTTATATAAAGGTAATAAAGTAAGTAAGGTTTTTAGCCCGCGCTTTTTTTATAGGTAGCGCGGTTATTAATACTATAAAGGTAAGCTTAAAATAAGCCTTACTAATAAGAATTTAGTGCTTTTTTAACGCGTATATATTTTTAATAAAGTTTATTATTTATTTATACCGCTTAGTTATTAATTTTATATAAAACTATTAAAATAAAGCTTTTTATATCCTATATATACCTGCTTATCTTTTTTTTTTTATTAAAAATATACTTATTATCTTTATAAACTTACTTTATACTTACTACTTTACTTTTATTATATTATTATTATTATTGCTATTATACTATAAAAAAAGTCATAATTTTTAATTTTAATATAAGGTTACTCCTTAAGCTATTAAGTAAAGATACTAAGGATAATAAACCTTAAGCTTACTATAATATTAAGCATAAGATTTTATACTATATATATAAGGTCCTTATTAAGCGATAATATACTTATAGTTTTTAAGACTTTTAAAATTAAGCTTATATATATTTAAACTATTTCTACTATATAAGTATATATTGTTTATATTATTAACGTTTTTTAGCTATTTTTTAAAAGCGTATATTGTTTATACTTTAAGTAATTATATTTATTTTTCAGTAAGTAGTTTTATATTAAACTTACTTTTAGCTTATAGCTAACTTTTTTATTGCTTACTTACTATGCTTTATAGTATAAAAATAAAAGGATAAGGCGCGGACTAATAACCGCTAGTAAAAGCTAGTACTATAAACTAATTACCGCTAATCGGGCTTATATAACGGACTAATTACTATATATAAACATATATAAGGGTTTAAAAATAATAAAAAGCTTATCTTTTCCTTAAAGTATAGCTAGCTACTTTATACTTAATTCTTTAAGCTAATTTTAAAGATCTTTAATTATCTTATCTTACTATTTATTGTTAGTACGTAAATAAACTATAAATATCCTTATAAAATGACTTAATAAACTAAGTATAAGCCTAGTTAGAAATACTATAGGCTATAATCGGGGAAATCTCTTAAATATCTTTAAATATCTCTTAAAAATCGCGGTAAAGTTTATCTTATATTTACTAAGGTACTTCTTTAGTTTAAAACGGGCTAAACTATAATTAAGATATTCTGCGAAAATCTTTTAATATCCCTTAAAAATACTAGCGGAATCCGTTTAATAGTTTTTATAGTATCTTTAATAGTTAAAGAGGGTTAAAAGTTAATTAAGGTATTAACTTAAGTTAAGCTTATTATAGATTTAATATACTAAAAAGGGGGAGGGGGAAATAACGGCGTTTTAATACTTTATAGCATTTATTATATTAATAAGTTATTCTTAAAAAGTAAGCTAAAAAGATAGTTTAATTTAAGTACGCCCCCTTAAGTTAAAGTATAGCTAGGGCCTTTATATATACTATTATATTACCTTAGTATAGCTATATTACTAAGTCGAATTATTATAAGCGTCTTAAGCTAGAAAACTATTTTATTAATATAGCTACTATTTCCTACTTTTAAAACTTTACTTATATATCGCTTATACTATAAAGACGCTATAAAAATATTTCTCTCGCGTTATTAATAAGCTTATAACTTATTATTATATAGAAAAATAGTATCTTATTACTACGTATCGTTATAAAAAGATAATATTACTTAAAGTAAATTATAGTAAAATAAAGAATCTTTAAAGCTTATTACTTTAATATATATTTTAGTAATTATAAAGCTTAAGTACTTATATAGCACCTTATAACAATTAAGTGCTAAAGCTTTATTAAACTAAGTTAAAGGTTAGTAAGGTAAAGCGTAGTTTAGCGCTATTAAATAGGCTTTTCTTTTAAGTTTTACCGTTTAGCCTATTCTTTAAAAGGGATTTTTTTCTTTTTGTTTCTTTAAAAGCTTATTAAATTTAACTTAAGATCGCACCCCCTTTAATACCTCTATAAGCGGTAGTCTTAAGGGGGTAGGCCGTTTTAACTATTATTTATTTATATTATCGGAGCTAGTTTATTATTAATATAAACGTATACTAAATTTAGTTTAAGATTCCGGAGTCTTTTAGGCTTTTAAAAGTATTAGCGAATTTTTTATTAAAAAAAGTATATTAATAAAGCTAAGGTTTTAGCTTTAAGCTAATAAGCTAAAGTAGCTAAATATGTTTTTATAATTATTTAGAGGTAAGCGGTTTTATTTTATACTAGTTTTTTAGCTATCTTTAAAAGCTTTTTACTCGCTTAAGTTATTTTAAGAATATAACTATAGTATATAATATAAAAAACTAATTAGTTTTACTATAAACTTCTTAGGCTTTAAAGAGGGTATAGCTTTATATAAACGCTATAAGCCTTATTAAAGCTAAGCTTTAACCTCTTAACTTAGCGTATAATTTATTAAAGTGCGTTTTCTATTAAGGCTTATAGTTTACTTATACTTTTAAAAGCTTTATATTTTAAACTAGTATAATTATCGCGGTTTAAAGGGGGATAAAGGTTATAACCGCTTTATAACGCCTTTTAAAGTAAATAAGTCTGCTTTTTAAAAGCTTAAAGATTACTATAAACTCCTCCGCTAATTTAGTATATACTTCTTAAGCCGCTTTAAGCTATATTCTTATTAATACCTTTTTAAAGCTAACACTAAAAATATTTATATTACTAATAAAGCTAATAATAAAAATTTCTTTTAGCTTATTTCGTTTTTTATAAAAGGGTATTATAAAGTAAAAAAATAGGATTAAGAATAGTAAAAGCTTATAAAGACCTTAGTAGTAATCTATATTAATATAACCTTCTTTTTATTAAAATAAAAGGTTAAGTAGTACTTGTTTATAAAGCTATAAGCTAGTTTTATAAACTTCTTAAGGTAGCTTTAAAAAGTAAGCTCTTAGCCTAAGGGGAGGACTTAAAAAGACTTAAGTAATAGTAATAGTAAGCCTTAAAGGGCTAGTATAGTATAATATAAAAATAAAGCCGGTCCCGCCTTAGTACGAATATAAGCTAATAGTAGTCCCGATAAAAGCGACGCCGGATATCTTAAACCATAAGCTAAAAGATATAGTTAAAGCAATTAATATAGCGCTTAATATCTCTTTTATAATAATAATAAGACACCTCTTAAGTAAGGATATCGCGATAACGTTTTATATAGCGGCACGACCTTACTAGCAGAACTAAAACTAAGTAAGGAGCGTCTTTAAGCCGGAGGTAGCGATAGTACGTAAGGCCTATATAATAATTACGAAGAATATCTTAATAAAGGTCTTAAGACGGATAGGGCGCTCTTAATTAAAAAGATCGCTAATATTAATAAAGTAAAAGTTATATAAGCATATATAATACGCCCTTAAACTAAGACTTTAATAGCTATAACCTTTATTATTAATATAAGTAGCTTAGCAGAGGCTAATAAGCTATATAATATAGGCTTATTCTTTAAAGCTTAGATATTTTAATATAAGCTATATAATAAGTTAGTTAAACTTACTTAGTATTATAACTATTATAAATATAAGCATATCGCTAAATATTATACCTTAATATAGCTTTATGCTTATTATAAAAGGACCTTATATATAGGCAGCGAGGATAAGTACTGCGTAAAGAAAGGCGAAATCCCTTATAACTATATATTTTATAGCGGGCAGCACTTAGTATAGTCCTATACTTATCTTATAGCGGTAAAAGCTTAAGATAAGGTAAGGGACTACTACTTAAACCGCCTATAACGCTTTACTAATACTTATAGCTAGCTAGACCTTTAAATCCCCCTCCCCTTTATAAAAGACTAAGGGCCTACTTCGTTATAAGCGCGGAAACGCCTTAAGCGGCTAAGAAAGAATAAGTAGATATTATTAGCCCTGCTAGCTAAAGTATAAGTAATAAGCACTAACTTAAGTAATATTAAACAATATATAAAGTAATAAAACGTATTGCTCTTAACTTAGGCTATTACTTTATTTTAAACGACGAACTTTACCTTAACCCTTTATATATAACATTAAAGGCCCTTTATTAAAATATATAAAAGAGATATAAGCTAACACGATTAGCTTTTAGCCACCGCGCTAATTATAATATAATAGCGCTTTAAGAGATAAAGAAAATATAAGGCTTAAAGGCCTTACCTTTAAAAGGCATACTATACTAGCTAGTTTATAAAGAGGGCCGTAACGCGATATATATTTATAAAAAGCATAACGTAAGGACGTAAATACTATAAACTAAATATAATTAAAAGAAGATAACCTTTAGTAATAGTATAAGGTTAAAGTCCTTATACTTACTATTAAAGGGAATTTAAATAGGCCTAGCTAAAGCCTTAAAAGAAGTTAATAGCTAAGGCTTATTAGTCTTAATAATAGACTTTAATATCTATTACCCGCTTTAAGACGCCTACGATTAGACTTTTAATAAGGTAAAATAGTTTATAAAGAAGGCCGCGCGGCTCCGGCTTAAGCTAGCTACGCTAAAAAAGGAATATATACATTTCTTCTATAAGTATAAAGATAGCATAATTAACTTTATATAAGCTATAATAGAAACGGTTATATAGTTTATTAGCTTAAACCTAGACCTTATAAGGTTTGACTATATCTTATAAGTAGTCTCGTTTAAGATAGGTTTTAAGCTAAGGGAGGTATTAGCTATGCTAAGGTAAAAAGAGGCGGAAAAGAAAAAGGTTAAGGTAAAAACCTTATCTTAGCTTAAGATATAATAGCCTACGCTCCGTAGTTTATAGGAGATCGATATAAAAATAAATAGCTTATATAACGATCTTAATAAAATCGCTTATATAATAGTCTTATACTAAAAGTAGGCGATCTTAAGGGGCAATATATAGTTTACCTTAAAGGCGGCTTAGGCTACTTAAGCTATAAAAAGGGCCTAAAGATACTATAAAGAATATAGGACTTAAGTAAACTAAGAAGCGCTATAAGAAGCGGCTATAGCTTAAAAGCGAGCTATATATAACGTAAGATAAGAATATTAAAGAGATTTCCTTAAAAAGATTAGCGCTAATAATATTAAGCTATAAAATATTAAATAGTAAGCGCGGCTATATAATAAGCTACTATTAAACTTAGCGTACTTATTACTATTAACTAGTAAGGGCTATAAATACTAACTAACCCCTAACTTTAAAAAGAAAGCTTAACTTTTAGTAAAACGCTTTTTTTTAGCTAAAGCTATAATGCTTTTAAGACCTCCTTAGCGCGCGGCTAAGAGGGAACTTTTTATAAAACGGTATATTAACTTTATAAATATATCTTAAGTAATAAGTAAAATAGTAAGTTAAAAGGCGTTAAGCTTAAATAAGATCCCCTTTAGCCTTTTTAAGCTTTATAGCTTAGCGCTCTTAGCCCGGCTAGCAATAATCTTTATAGCTTATATAAAGATATCGCACTTTTTAACTTAGTTTTAGTTTATAAACGTAATAATACTAAGAAAACTAAGGAAGAAACTTAAGGTATACTATACTGCTAAGAGGTAAAGACTTATTTCCCTCTTACTAATAATAAGTAAGATCTTAAAGTAGATTTTAACTTAAAGACTCGCGATTATAATAAAAGTAAATAAGGTCTTACTTAAAGGATAGTTTAAGAATAAAAAGGAGAGGTCTATAAAGGCGGTAATACTTTAAGTAATAAAACTAATACGTATAACGTAAGCTAAAAAAAAGGCTATACTAGTTTAAATTACTACTAAGGTCCTTTAAAGCTCGCCGCTATCCTTAATCCTATTTATTTACTATATAATACCCTTTTATAAAAGATTAAAAAAGCTAAAAGGAGTTTATATTATTAGTTTCGCTAATAATATAAATATCCTTAATATTAGCCTTAAAGAGGAATTAATAATAGCGTAGCTTAAGGTAGCTTAAAAAGTATATGCTATATAAGTAAAGGAGTTCGCGGTAAATTTTAAACTTTTAAAGAGTAAGCTTATTTACTTTATAAGAAAATCTAAGGCGATTACGACTTTTATCCGCTTTAAGGCCGCTATAGTAATGCCGGTTTAAGACGCTAAGCTTTTAAAGGTATAAGTAAACTATAAGCTTAAGTAAAAAGCATACCTTAATAAGCTATGCGCTAAGCTAAAAAAGCAAAACCTAGCCTTTATAAAGCTTATAGTATTTATATAAGGATATACCTTACTTAAGACTTAAGAAGTTTATAATAAAGTCGTTTAGTCCTTTATATTATATGCTATAGTTATGTTTTATAAAATAACCTTCGCGGATAAAAAGCCTTATAAGATAGTAGCGAAACTAATATAAGATTAAACCGCTTACCTTTAAATAGTTATAAGGGCTTACTAAGCTACTTTAATTTACTAGCTTTAAGCTAAAACCTAGGTCCTGCTAATTAACCTTTACTTAAACTAAAAAATAGCTAATACTTTTAAGAGACTAAAGGACTTTAAAATCCTAGACTAAATCTAACGCGCGTTTATATTAGTACCGAGACTACTTTAGTAATATAGATAACGGCTAAGGCGGCTTACGCCCTTAAAACTACCGCTCGCGGAGGTATTAAAAAGGGTATAGTCTTAAGTTAAGTTTAGCGAGCTTTAAAAGAAGAAAAGGATATAAGAAATCCTTTTTAAGGAATAAGCTAAATAGTAAAGCTTAAGGGAGGAACTTATTAAATAGCGCTAAACTATACTTTACCCCGCTAACTTACCGCTTAAGTTTAATAAAGCTATAGCGCCTAACCGGTATAAGGCGCTACTTAAGTACTTAAGCTTTATAATTACTTAAATATAAACCGGAGTAATAAGCTTTAAAGACTTTTTATTCCGCTATAATATACTTAAAGTAATATCGCCCCTTTATAACTATAAGTAATAGCGGGATACTATTTACTATACGATAATAAGCTATAAGCTTATTAATAAAGTAAGGGGGACGCTATTATAGCGACTTTATAATATAAGTAAAGTATAAGCAAAGCTTTAAAAATAAAAGATAGCGGCTACTTTAATAAGATAGTTCTTAAGTTTAAAGCGCTTATAATAATTTAATTTAGTAATATAACTATACTAAGGGGAAGATAAAGTATATATAGCGGCTTTAGCTATATTTTAGTTAAGAGGGGATATATATTAATTAAATCGTCCTTTTAGCTTAGCTTAAAGGGATAACTTACTAATATAATAAATACTATAAAGCACTAAAACGCTAAAACGTTCCCCTTTTAATACCTTACTTAGCTTATAAGGCCTTTATTAAACTTATACTAAGCTAGCGCTTTAGCTAGCTTTTTTTTCACTTTCCCCCCTTAATACTACCCTTTTACTTAAGTTAATATCTAAGCTTATTATTATTGTCCTTAGCGCCGCATTAAGTATAACTAAAAGTAATTATAAACTTCCTTATTTAAAAAGTGCTATAAGAACGCCCTGCTTAGCTATAACTATAAGTTAAAGTAACTAACGCCCTCCCCCTCCTGCGCTTATAGCGACTTAAAGTTATAGCGGGAGTAAATATAAAAGATATCGCCTTATTAGCAGCCTACTAAGGCGTTTACTTTAAGGCTTATAAGGTTCTCGCTATTAATATTAAAGGTAGTATAAAGCTAAGCTAAGTAAGGCGACTTAAAAAATACTTAGTTAACTAAGCGGAGTTAAGCGTTATAAGAAAATTAAGGAGGAGAGACCTAGCCTTACTATAAGTAAAAAACTAAAGGTATTAAAGGTTTAAGCTAAAGTCTTTAATATCCCCCTCCTTATTAACTAAGTTAAGAGTAAGGGCAACGCGAATACGCTTTAAGGCGGTAGTTATAAAGCTATTAGCTTTAAATATACTGCTCTTAAAAAGGCTATAAACCCGCTTTAGCGTAGCTAAGGGGATATCGCGGCCTATAGATAAGCTAAGGGTAAGTAAGGTAAAAGGTAAAGTAAGGTTATTATCGTTATCGCTATTACTACCGCTTTTATAATTAAAAACAATAAGGATAGTATTAAAACTAAGTAAAGGGCTACCCTTGTTTTTAAGGACCTTAGTCTTAGCCTTATTATCGTTATTATTATCCTTATCTTCTTTTTTTTAGCTTATTATTATTAATATTAAGCTTAAGCTCCTTTAAGTCGGATATAATATTAGCCTTAATAGCCTTTCCCTTACCCTTACTTTTAAGCACCCCCTTATACTTAAGCTTATAAGTAAAGACAGCGCGCTTTTAAGTATAGGCCTTAGTAAAAGCCTAGGCCTAAGCTTTCTTCTTAGCCTTAGCCTTAGCTTTAAAGTCTTTTAAAATTACGGGGACCTTAAGTAGCGGAGGCTTAAGCGGAGCGAAAGCGGTATAAGTATATATAAAGTTTAAGTTAAGTAAATAACCCTTAAAAGCAATATCCCGGCCTTTATAGCCGCTAAAGCTAAGGTAATTAGTTACTATAAATAGCGTATTCTTTATACTTTTTAAGTTTTAAGCTATAACGTAAACGGTTTAATAAATAACTATAATAATACTATTAACCTTATTAGCAAGCTTAATATTAGCCTTACGGGCCGCGCGCGCGTTATTAATAAAGCGGCTAAAGGTAAAAGTAAGTAGCTTAACGTTTTTATTAAGGGAGGCTAAGCTAAAGGGAGTACTAAACGTAAAAGCTTATACTATAATAGCGCCGGCGCGCTATTAAAGCTTTATCGCCGTAAAGGCGAGCTTTATATATATAAAGCGCTTAATAAGCCGGCTCGATTTATATAACTCCTTTTAAGCGGCGTAAAGCTTATAAGCTATATCCTTACTTATAGCGGTAAGCTATATAAAGGATTAGCTAAAGTATATAGGTAGGTTTAATATAAAATTACTTACTTAAAAATAAAAACGGTTACTTAAAGAATATATAATATACGCTTTTATAAAAATAGCTAAAAAAAATTAGCTATACGAATTACGCACGCTTATATAGCGGATATAACTTAAATATATATAGGCTTAGTTTTAATAATCTTAGAAAACTATAAGTATATCGTTACTTAATAAATAACTTATATACGTATAATAAAGAATTTTACGCTTAGTGCTATAATAAGCTTAAGCCTCTTTATTCTTAGTATCCTTACTTAATAGCTTAAGAAGTAAACTTATATTAAAGTTAGAAAAAGTAACCGTTTTCTTTAATATAATAGCGATAAAAATAATAAACGTAATAATAGCAAAACGATAAGTATATAAAGGGGGCGGGGCGGTAAGTATATAATAAGCTTATAAGAAAAATAAACGTATCTTTAATAAAAAAGGAGAAGTATAAGCGCACGCACGCGGTATATAAGAGGCTTTATCTTTAAAGCTAAGCGCGAGATTAGTAATTAAGCGGCGCGAATAAATAACGGTCTCGATTAAGAATATATATATATAGCGGGGCGCTAAATCTTTATTAGTAAGGACTATTATAAGCCTACTCTTTAAAGTCGCGCTACTTATAAAAGGGGCGTAAGTTAAAATCCCGCTTACCCCTCTTACCCCTATATTAAAAAGGCGGATAAGGGGGATAAGAGAGGGTTTACTACTTATACTTTAAGCTTAAAGCGCGGTGCTTTAAACTATAAGCCGCTTAAGTTAAAGGCGGCCTTAGCCTAGCTAAGCCGCGTTAAACTACTTAGTAAGTAAGATATACTTATAGCGGAAGGCGTACTCCCTTTTTCTTTATATAAAGTTATAAGACTTTATATAAAGCAGACTAAGCGCGAATAAAAAGAGGTTTTACTTTAAGCACTTTAGCCTTTTCCTTTTATTTATAAATATTATATTTCTAAAAGCTTAAATTAAGTCCTTAGCGTAAACTTAATAATAATAATAATAATATAGTATTACTATATAGATAAATAAAAACTAAGTTAAAAAGTATAATATCTTTATATAAGCTATAAAAATTATTGCTAATTAAGCTAAATATACTAAGTTATAAAGCCTAAAAAAGCTAAAAAGAACTTTATTTAAGCTTACTACCTTTTAGCTTACTATCTTACTTATTACTTAAGATATATTTATAAAGTTAACGTGCTACTTAATAAATAAGTCCTTTTTAGCTATATACTAAAGAGGTCTTAATAGTATTATAGCCTTAGCTAAGAAAAAACGTTTTATTAAAAGTTAAGCTTTTTTATTATAAAATTACTATTTAATAAGTAATCCTAAATATTAAAAAAGTATTAGTATTTAGTAAAGTATATATAACTTAATATAAAGAAGTAGCTAGTAAAGTAAATACTACTAGTTATAAGTATATATTTATTAAAATAAATACTAATAGTAATAAGGATAAATAATATAGTTTAATAGTTAAAAACGGCTAGTATTAAATATAAGCGGTATAAGCGGTATAAGCTAAATACGCTTATATATAGCTTAGGCTATCTTCGGCTAATAATAGAATTAGTATTAAGTAAATCGACTAATACTTTATATAAAGTTAAAGTAAAAAGCCTCTTTATAAAAATAAAATCTTATAAAAGGTTTTAAGATAAGGATATTTATTATAATAAGCTAGTTATAAGTAATAGCTAGTATATTACTTATTACTTATAAGAAAAATAGCTAAGAAGATTTTTAGTAGCTAGAAACGTCGTTAAGTAACTTTATAAGTTATATAAAGTATAAGTTATAAATTAGTATATAAAAGCATTAAAAAGTATATAAAAAGAAAGCCTCTTAATAGCCTTAAAGTTAAGGAGTAAATAAGTATAGAAAAGAGCAAGTATATAGCTATAAGTAAGGGGATTATAAAGATGTAAAGAGTGTGTAAAAAGGTAAAAAAATAAGTAAGATATATATATATATAAGGTTAATAATCTATTTAAGGTAAAGGGGGGACTAAGGCCTCCTTATATAAATAATTCCTAAGCTATAAGTAACTTAAGTGATTTAGAAAAGAGCCCTCTATTTAGCGCAGTTATATATAATAAGCTAATAGCTACTATTAAGTTAATATTATATTTATAAGCCTAAGGATTAATTCTATAAGAAATACGAGGTGGCGTAGCGACTTAGCACGGACTATATATATAGTCTCTATATACACCTCTTCTTAATCTGCTTATACCTTGCTTATATATACGTAAAATAATATAAAAAAATGTTTATAGTATATAAAATTATATAGCGGATTTAATATATATTTCAGCGTATTTATATTACGTGTTATATATGCTATATATAGCTTATAAGCTGCGGGAGAGTATATTTTACTCCTTTATAGCCTCTCTTTAAGGGTACTTATAGTATATAAGTGCGCTTTAAATATACTAACTAAAGTAAAGTAAAAACTTTTAAAATAAAGAGAAAAAAATCTTTCTTTATAGCTTAAGAAAACCTATTTTTAATAGAGAAAAATAATAGCCGCCTTGCTTAATTTATTTATAAGTAGTCTTACTAATTTCTTATATTTTCCTATATATATTTATTTCCTTAATATTTTTTATATATCCTCCGCGGTTTTTTATATTCTTACTTAAAAAATCTTTTTATTAGCTTTAAACTACTTTATACTCTTACTTATTATTTTTATCCTACTAAGCTTAGATTTTCGTTCTTATAATACTATATTTTATAGCTTATTCTTTAAATAAGTTAACCGCTAGCTACTTTTTCTTATTATTAATAGATTTTACTAAGCTATTTAGTTATATAGCAATAAACTTAACTTACTTTATATACTAAAATCTAATACTATACTATTTATAGTATTAAAAAATAGTAACCCCTTACTATACTAAGAATTCTCTTATATCCTTACTATAAAAAGATATAAACTTTTATTTAACGAGAGTTATAATAGTATTTACTACTTTACCTTTAATTAGCTTTTAGCTTATTTTAGTTCTTATACTTCCTTACCCCGCCGCTTTATACTTATAGCTAAGCTATATATACTTAGTCTTAAGTTTCTTAGCTCCTTAAGTACCTCTTTTTTATTTTTACTATGCTTTACTTATTATTACTTACTAAATTAAGACCTTCGCTTTACTTTTTCGCCGCTTTATACTTTTACCCGTACTATTTTTTATCCGACTAATAAAATATATTATTACTTATAATTAGTAATATAGTCCGCTTTGCTTAAATAAGCTGCTAATCGGCTATTTAATAAGATATAAGTAGTTGCTTTTAGTGCGCTAAGTAGCGTTTTAATTTTCATATTACTTTTTATTAACATATAAATAATATCTTTATTTTAAAATCATAATCTTATTAATAACGCTTTAAGCACTACTTAAATCGCCTTAGTTTTAGCTAAGGCTTTTAATGCTAAATTTCTAATAATATCTCCGCTACTTTAGTAGTAGAAATCTATAAAATTCTTACCGCTATTTAATATAAAGATTTTATCCCCGCCTTTTAAGTAGCGGTTAAATAAGCTTTTATTATAGCTTATAACTTTATTATAATCTTAAAGCTTTAATATAGTTAGTATTTACTATATATATTTATAAAAGCTAGGCTTTTTATACTTCTAACTTTTTTAGGATTTTTAATAACTTCTTATTATTAACGTGCTATTTCTAACTATAATATCTTTAGTATTATTAATATTTATAAGTATAAGCATAATACTACTAACGCTACTTAAAATAAAGCTATTAGTTTAACTATAAAGCTTATATTATTAGCTTTATAAGTTATATAATATATTATCTTTTTTATTAAGACTATAATATTTATAGTAGTAATTTACTTTAATATTAATACTATCTTATATAAAAGTTAAGATATTGTAATAATAGTAGCAAGGTTATTTCTTTATATATAAAAAAAGCTAAGTAATAGCTTATTACTTTATTTTTACGTTAGTATAGCTAGTATTTTACTTTTAATAATATTATACTTTAACTATTTAGTTATAATAGTAAAAACAATACTTTTACTACTTTTATTCCCGCTAAAATAGCCGCTTATATTCGTACTAGCCATAACGCTATATAGAATTTTATTAACTACGTATAAATATACTTTATAAGTATATAATTTAATATATTTACTTTATTTACTATTAGTATTCTTAATAATAATAATTAAACTATTATATTTACTTAGCTTATACTTTTCCTTATTAGTTATAACTTAGACTTTTAGATTATAAGCCCTTATTTTACGTTTACTATAAATTTTAATAATATTCTAGTATATTAAGCTTTAAATATTACTACTATACCTTAAGATAATTAGTATATAAACTATATAAGCTATTATTAAATACCCCGCGGCCGCTTAATGCCGGCTATACTTATAGCTACTCCGACTTACTCTTTTAATTATATATATTCCTCTTTAAAGGCGTTTTATATAACCGCTTTAACCTTAGTTAATTAAAAGTATAACTTAGCTTACTTTAGCTTAAATAACTATAACTATTCCTTAAAATAAAAAAGATTAAAGTATAAAGTAGCTAATAGCTAAGCGAGGGGTGTTTTATTAAACTAATAATACAGTTGCCTTATAAAGCTAGTATAAGGGGCAGTAATACGATTAAGTATTACTAGCGGACTTTTATCTATTAGTGCGATAGTAACCCCTCCTATTATATTATAATTATAATACTTAATAATAGCTTTTTATTTAAGACCGGGCAATAAATAGCAACCGGCTTAGCTACGTTAAGCTAATAAGGCAGGTATATAATAAGCGCGCGGTAGTAAAGAGCAGGGCATAAGACTTAAAACGTATATAATAAGACGTCGGGCAGCTTAAGGGCGTGCTACTTTAAAGGGGGGATAGTTATAAAGTAGCTAGTAGCTAAGCAGGGGGTGCCCCGTTAAACTAGTAGTATAGTTGCCTTATAAAGCTAGTATAAAGGGCAATAATACTATTAAGTATTATTAACAGACTTTTATTTATTAGTGCGATAGTAACCCCTCTTATTATATACGCGGTAGTAAAGAGCGGGGTATAAGACTTAAGGCGTATATAATAAGACGTTAAGTAGCTTAGCTTATAGGTAACTATATTAACTAGCCGAGGGGCGCGGCGCGCTAAGCCTTAAGAGCCCGCATTAGCTAAGGTATCCCTACTTACGAAAACCGGGGCTTATAAGCAGCTTAAAGGCGTGCTGCTATAAAAGGGGGATAGTTATAAGGTAGCTAGTAGCTAAGCGGGGGGTGCCCCGTAAAACTAGTAGTGCGGTTATATAAAAAAGTAAAATATACTCTTCCGCAGCTTATAAGCTATAAAAAGCATAAATAACATACGATATAAATACGCTAAAATATATATTAAATCTGCTATAATTATTTAAATACTATACATACTTTCTTATAATTATAAACGTATATATAAGCAAGGAATAAGTAGATTAAGAAGAGGTATATATAGAAACTATATATACGATTTATACTAAGTCGCTACGCTACTTTATATTACTTATAGAATTAATCTCTAGGCTTATAAATATAATATTAACTTAATAATAGCTTTTAGCCTACTATATATAATTACGCTAAATAAAGAGCTCTTTTCTTAATTACTTAAGTTACTTATAGCCTAAATATTATTTATATAAGGAGGCCTTAGTCCCCTTTTTACTTTAAATAGATTATTAACCTTATATATATATATCTTATTTATTTCTTTACTTTTTTATATACTTTTTATATTTTTATAATTCCCTTACCTATAGCTACCTACCTACTCTTTTTTATACTTATTTTGCTTCTTAAGTAGTTATAAGCCCGGCTTCTTTTTAAGCTAGACTTAGTCCCGATCCTTACTAACGTTTTTCTAACTATTACGTAATTTAAAAATTTTAAAAAAACTCTTTCTACTTTTAACGTTATTGCGCTTACTAAGCGTATTTTCTCCGGAATTCTTTCCGATATCTTATCTAACTCGGTTTACTAGTTTTCCCCTCCCCTCCTCTTTTTATACCTTATATTTTATAACCGTATTTTTAAGACTATATTAAGCGATAAAAATCTCTTAGAATTCGTTTTTTATTTAATAAGAAACGGGATTTTTAATAGCTCTTTTTTATATTTTTTCGCCTACTTTATATAAAGTCCTTAGCCTTTTTTTCTATTTCTTATTTATATTACTAAATTTTTAATCGGCTATTAAGATTTTAATAACTAGTAAAAAAACCTTTTACAATTCTCCTTTTATATACTAAAAAACGCCCTTTTAAATACGAATTGTCTTATATTTTTCGGACCTTTTTATTATCTTCTTTCACTAATATCCTTTTAATTAATATCTTTTTTTTACTTCTCTTTTTTAATCGATTTTTATACCGGAATACCTCTTAAAGAAATCTATAATAAATATAGCTACTAAGAACGACTACTAATTTAATAAGCTAAAAGGTTCTTTAAATTATTCCTCTTAGTTACTTTAAATAGAATCTATTTTTATTTAAGAAAAAGCTGCCGGAGCTATTTCTTAAGATCTATATACTAAATCCGCGGAAATCCTTGCTTTTATACGTTTAATAGTTAAGAATAGCCCTCTTTCTAAGATAAAACACTATATAACTATAAAGTTAGCTTAAAAAGCTTTAAAAACCCTTTCTAACTTGGTAAATTTTACTTTAAATTTTCTTTTTATAAAAGAATTATTTAATATAACCTTTAAAACCTATACTTTAATCGAGGTATATCTTAATAAAATAAGAAAGCTTTTTAATAAGCTAAATACTTACGAAAATAAAATCCTTAAGGTAGTAATTATTACCTAGATTTAAAAATGCTTAAATAGCTCTTATTTTAGTTTTATAATTAATATTTCTTAAGCTTTTTAAGATAAGGCTTAAGCTTATACTTTAAAATTACTTTCTTCCTCTTTAATTAATAAGTTTAAAAGGATTAAAGCTTTAAAAGGTCTCTTTTTAATTAGCTATTCTTTTTATATAGTTAAAAACCCGCCTTTTATAATAATTATAAGAAAAAGGGCTATATTATAAAAGACGACTTTTAGCTTAAAGAAAATAAAGATAAGGTAAAAGCAGTAAGTGTTAAACTAAAAGCTTTTTTTTTATAAAAGGCCCCTTTTAATTAAACTTTCTTAAGACTATTTATATAGGAATAATAAGCCTTCTATACTTATACTCTCCTTAAGAGAGTCTTCTTAAAAGAGAGTTTTAGTTACTAGAAAATTAAAAGTTAAAAGCCGAAAAAAGAGATACGTTTTCTCCTTTAAAAAGTCCTCCCCCTTTAAAGAAATACTTTATATTTCCGATTCTTTAGCTTAGGTAAATAATCGTTTTTTATATCCTCTATACTTTCTATACCCTTTATATTCTTTATATTCTTTATACTCTCTATACCCTTTATATCTTTTATATCCTCTATATCCCTTATATCCTCTATATCCTTTATACTCTTTATACCCCTTATACCCTTTTTATATATACTTCTTTTATATACTTCTTTAAAAAAGAAAAAGAAAGCTAATATAAAAACTATTATAAGACCTTTAAAGCCTCTTCTTTCTTTTACTTCTTAAGTTATTTTAAGGTAAATAAAAATATTATAAAAGTAAAAAAAGGGAATATATATAACTTTATTTTTAATATAAGGGCTTTTAAGCATATAGTATATAGTAAATTACTTTTTCTCTCTTATAAAGATATATATATAACTATTACTTAAGGAAAAGCATCTTTTATTATAGTTAAAGGCGTGGGAAATTTATGTTTTAAATTTCCTAATAGTAATATACGCTATATATAAAGGAACTACCTTTATATACCTTAAATTAGTATTAATATAATAAGCTAATTATCTTTTTATAATACCTTTGCTTAAATAAATAAAGATAATATAACCTTTTTAAAGAAAAAAGCAAATATACTTATAAATAATATACTTAGAAATAATATACCTATAAATAATATACCTATAAACAATATACCTATAGACAATACCTTTAAAAATAAAGATAAAACGTCTATAGATAAAAAGAAGACTATAAATATACTTTTTTAGTATAAAAACTAAGATAAATAAGTTATAAATTCTTATATAAATACCTAAGAAAAACTTATTTTAATATAAAGATTAGTAAAGCTAATATAATAAAGATAAAACAATATAAAGCTTAAATAAAAGCTAAATAAATAGATAAAAAGAACAAGACTCCTTTAAAAAGGAAATACCTCTTTTTAGATAATATATATACTAATATTTAAGGTCTTATAAAAACCCTTACTTAAAATAAATATATGTAATTTATATTCTTTTTAAATACTATAACTTAATATCTAAGAAATTATCTATTAAAAGCAAAGCAAAATATTTACTTAAATTCTTAAAATATAAGTAGGAATTGTAAGATAATAGAAATAAGACTACTATAAAAAAAGTTTTCTTTTAAAAATAAGTAAATTTATAAATAATATAAACCTATATTGCTTAAAGAACGGCCTTATTTATAATATAAGTCCTATATATACCCCTTATTTTAATAGTTAAATAAAAAGGATAAATAAGACTATACTTAAAAAAGTCCGTGCTATGTTTTTTACTTTAAATCTATTAAAATACCTATAAAGTAAGGCTATTTTAATAGCTATATATATATATATAATAAGTCCTTATATATTGCAATAGGCTTTATATCCCTTATAAAAAAGAAGGATAATATAGTTTTAAGTTTAAGCCTTAATCCACAACGTCTAAAAAAAATAAAGCAGATATAATAAAAAACATACTTTACTTAAATTTAGTGCGGGGCTGCTTTTATACTGTCTTATATTCTTATTAACTATATATCTTACCGCTTAAGGCTCCGCTATATATTTTTTCGTACGATCGTGCTTAAATTCGCGCCTTTATATAATAAAGCTATCGCGACCGCTTAAAAAGATACTTCTTTTAATAAGTTAGCTAAGTTACTAGTATTAAAACAAGCTAAAGACCTTAAGGTTCCTTAAGCTATTACTTAAAGCTTATTAAAGTCTTTAACTTATAGGGTTATAAAGACTTAAGCTATAGCCTAAGCCTTATTATATAAGGAGGGCCGGGTCCGTATATATAAACATAGACCCGCTATATATAAGCAGGCTCTTTATAGCTTATTATTATAATACTACGGACGGCACCTATATACTAGCCTCTACTTACTTTATAATAGTATAAGCTATTAATTATAGACTCGTTTAATAATATAATAGCGGGAGCTCCGCTTTAAGCGGAGCGGGACGACGTGATTATAAAGTCGTTACGGAACGCCTTAAAAGCGTTAAAGGGTATATCGGCCGGCTAAAAGGATAACTTCCTCGCCGCACTAAGGGGGCCGATTATAAAGCTTATTTTAACCCCTATAGTATTAGCCGCGCTAAGAACGGCGCCTACGATTACTACAGTGCGGAATCCGCTCTTATAGCCGATATAAGACGGGAAGCCGGAGAGCTTTTACTTCTTCCTTAGCTAGCTATAAGCGAAATACTATACTAACGAGGAATGCGGCCTTAATAGCAGCCGGAGCGCCGTTTAGTACACGCTTTTATATATACTACCGGAGCCTTAAATACGGAGGATCGCGGGCTTTTAGGAAAAAGGGGGCTATAATAGCTCCTAAGACCCTTAAGACTTTTTTTAATACCTTATCTATACGTTTAGCAATATATAGGAATAAGAAAAAGCGTAGGATAGGCTACGTACTTTTAGATAAAGGGATAGATAGTCTTTTAAGGAGTTCCTCCTTAAGTTTAAAGAAACCCTCTTTTAAGCGGCGGGTACTATAATATAAAAAGATAGCATAAAGCTAATATAGCTACGGAACTTAATTACCTTAGTACTCTATAAGCTACTTATCCTTATTATTATGCTATCTATATATAGTAAGTACGTTAGCCGCCTTACGAAAGTAGCTTAAGGTTATAAATAGACGCCTTGCTTTTAAAAGTTATAAAAGCGTACTTTATATAGCGGGGACGGGGTTACCCCCTTTTTATAAGACGCGCTTACCGTCGATATTAATAGCAATACCCTTATAACCGCGACGAGGACTAACTACGCGAAACGCTTAAAGAAGGCGTTTACGACCTTAACCTCTTTTACGCTAGCGGGCTAGTCCTCTTAATAGCGGGCGAAATAGGTCTTTAGTAATAAGATCTAAAAACGACGTGCCGATAGCCGATGCCTATACTATAAAGCGGGCTTTTACTTCGCTATAAAGTGCTTATATAAGCCGGCGAAGCGTCCTTTTATAAGAATCCGCTTTATAGCGGTCGATATATTACTTTAGCTCGCTTTAAACGATAAGGACCCCGCCCTTTATAAGGCGGAGGGAAAAAAATAGCTCCGGGGCGAAGATAGGCCCTAGAGCTATAATCGTTAGTATAAGTAAGGCAGGAGCTAGTAGCTTATATAAAAGAGGATCTTACTTTAATATAAGTTATGCTTAATTAATCTAAATCTCTTACCGCTTTTATAGATAAGGGATACTAATACTATACCGTAGTAAATAAAGCGTTTATACGTTAGATGCGAGTGCCTATTAAGAGGATTACCCCGCGCTAAGTAAAGGGCGCCTTAAGCATAATAAAAGGTGCGGAGATTAAAGGCATTACTTAGCTAGCTATAAAAGTAGCTAGCTGCTTAAGGCTTATCGTAGTATATATAATCCCGGAGTATAAATTCCCTTTAATCTTAAGGAAGCCTTAGCTTATATATACGCGGTCCTTCTTAGTTCCGCACTAAAAAAAGCTATAGTTCGGCTTAGCGGAAATATAGCTACGCTATATTAATAGCGCCTTTAAGGAGACGGGGGCTATGCTAAGGCTAGCTAATACTGCTAAGGTGCTTGCTTTAATCTTTATAAGTATAGTTAAACGGCTTATACGCTAAAAGGGTAAGGCCGCCGCTAACGCGGCGATTTACGCTATAAGCTTTATAGATATCGATAAGGCTTTAAAGACTAAGATGCTAAAATCGCTTACAGACTTATAAAGGGTAATCCCTTAGCGCTTTTACGACTTATTGCCGCTCTTTATAAAGCATAAGGCTAATAAGCTTAACCTTTATAAGCTGGGAGTCGATTATAGGATCCCTATCCGCACGGATAAGCGAGGAAAAGAGTTCCCCGCGCCCTTTAAGCCGCTATATAGCATATCCTAAGCTGAGTTATTAGTACTTAAGAAGACCCTTTAGGACCTTTTAGATAAGGGGTTTATTTAAGTAAGTAGCTTTAAGGTAAGCGCCTTAGTGCTCTTTATCCGGAAACTAAGGGGCGGAATTTGCTTTTATTACGACTATTAGGCCCTTAACGTAATTATATAGCTAGACCGTTACCCGCTCCCCTTAATCTTTAATATACTCCGTAACCTATTAAAGGCGAAGTAGTTTACTAAGCTTAACGTTATATAGGCGTTTTATAAGGTGCGGATTGCAGAGGGTAAGAAGTAAAAAACGGCCTTCCGTACTTATTACGGCCTATTTAAGTAGCTAGTAACCCCTTTTAGTCTTACCGGGGCCCCGGCTACCTTTTAACGTTATATTAATAACGTCTTTCGCGACTTCCTCGATAAGTTCGCCTTCGCTTATATTAATAATATTCTTATTTATAGTAGCGGCTTATATAAGGACTATATATAGAAAGTGCGGAGGGTCTTAAACCGCCTTTACTTATATAGCTTAGACCTTAATCCGGATAAGTACGAGTTTAAAGTTAAGCGTATAAAGTACCTTAAGTTTATAATCTATACTAGCGCGGGTATTTAAGCGGACCCCGTTAAGATATAAGCGATTTAAGACTAAGATCCCTTAATAATACAGACTAGCATATAGAGCTTTTTAAGCTTCGCTAATTACTACTATATATTTATTTATAGGCTTTTTAAAATCGTTATATTATTAAACGAGATTATAAGGAAAAAGGTAGCTTTTTATTAAGGACCTATATAAAAAGGTGCGTTCCGTATGCTTAAAGAATTATTTTTATAGGCCTTAGTGCTGCTTTAATAGGATTTTAACCGCACTACTATAGTAAAAGCGGACTATAGCGGCTAGGCGCTTAAGGGCACGCTCTTATAAGAGGTAAAAGGGCGGAAGCAGCTTATAGCCTTTTACTTAAAAAAGCTAACTCTAGCGGAAAGGAATTATACTATTTACGATAAAGAGATACTTATTATTATTAGCTATTTTAAGCAATAGTAAGCAGAGCTCTATAGTTATAAGAGCTTTAAAGTCTTTATAGACTACCGGAACCTTAAGTATTTTATAACTTACTAGCACCTCTTTAAGCGGTAGGCTTATTAAGCTAAGTACCTATCCCGCTTTAACTTTTAAATTAAGTATAGGCTAGGTTAAGACTCCGCTATCTTAAACGCGCTTTCTTAGCGGGATTAAGACCGTACTATAAACGCGGATATTAAGGCGCGGGATCTATAGCTTATTCCGTAGGCGGCGTTATGTATATATATTAAGGTCTCTTTTATTAAGGAACCTTTAACCCCCTCGTTTAGTGCTCTTATTAAGAAGCCTTTAACCCCTTTATTTAATAAGGTAGACCCGCTTACTATATTAAAGGCGGGTATCCCGCCCTCCTTACTAACGCCTCCTTAAGCGCTAGGTTTAAGGGATTAAGTAAGCCCGGGCGCCTAAGTAACGAGGATCTTTTAAGATAAGGGCCTTTAGCGTCTTTAGGATAGGCTAGCTTCTTAAGACTATACGTATAAGAGCGTGCGGCGCGCCGTAAAATCCGGCGCGCGTTCCTTAAATCCGAAGCTACGATTAAAAGTATAGGTAGCGGACTACTATATCGACTTAAAAGGGCACCTCCGCTAAAGGGGTAAGTTATAGGTACTAGGCGCCTCTTATATAATAGAAGCTAATAAAAAGAACGCCCCGCTAAAAGATAAGCTAAGGAACGAGCTTTAAGAGAAGCTAGTATAGTTAATCTATAACTTTAGTATTATTAGCTACTTTAGCCGATAAGGCATAGCGGTAGGTCTTATAAGGGACTTTTATTAGCCTTTTATATAGCACTATATACGCTGCTTTTTCTATAACTATAATATCTACGGCCGTATAAAGATTTAGCGGGCGCTTTATAAAAGGCTCTTAAAGCAACTACTAATCCTAGACCGGTTTTAGATATATATTTAGATAGATTTTATAATAAACCTTCCGCTTATATTAAGGGGGAATCGCTATATATAAGTTATTAAGGACCGCTTTAATAAGGAAGTAGTGCTTAAGCTAATACCCTTTATAAAAGCGGAGGTATATATAAAACGTTTTTTTTAGTGCTAAGCGCGGATATATAGCTAGCCTGCTTTAATTATAAGCGATAAGGGCTTTAACTAAATAAGGCGCTTTTAATAATACTTTTATAAGCTACTTTAAGTTACTTAGCTACTTAGCTTTACGTATTACTTATAGACCGATAAGGGCCTTAAACGCGTTAATTAAGAGGTATAAGCTTACTTATAAGCCGTAGTAGCCCGGAACTAAGCAAACTAAGACCGTTAGCTCCTAGCTATATAGCTTACCTTAAATAGCAAGCCTTAAGCGTTTATCGGCATAACCCCTTTCTTTATATTATATAGCTTCGAACCCCCCTCTTTAATACCTTAAGTAGCGGATATAGCGGCGGAAGAGCACCTAGCCGCCTTATTAAAGGCTTAAGCTACTCGCTTCGTTTAAAAACTTAAGGAGACTATAAACTATTGTTAATTAGTAATAGCGGCGGCCGTATAGGATTAAAAGCGGCATGCTAATAAGTCTAAGTCTTTAGTAAAGAGTTTCGTATTAAGGGATAAAGTTTAGTTAGACCTTTATAACTATTAATCCGGCCGCTTAAAAAAGAAGCTTAACTAGCTATATATAAAGTTTATAGTATAAAGAGTTATTAGCCTATAAGTTATAAAGCTTAAAAGGTTACCTTTAAGGATATATAATAAGATTAACGTAGACTTATTACGCTACGTAGCTTAAGACCCCTTACTTAGTTAGGCGGTTATAGACCCTTAGCCCCCTATAATCTTAGTTAAAAGGGAAGAGGAATTCGTAATTAAGGAGGTAAAGGCAGCTTATTAAAAGAAAGTAAGTAAGGGTAAGCGGCGGGAGGTGTTTATTAAGTAGTATAGCTACTTAAACTTAACTTAAGAGCCCGTATAGGAGCTCGCGGGCGCTAACGCTTTAAATAAGTTCGAAGCCTTTTATAAGCTAGTAAACAAGAATAATAAGCCTAGCGATTAGCAGCTCCCCCTTAAGCGGAAATAAGAGGTAACCCTAGCCTTTTCGTTACTTATAGCGTCTTATAAAGCGGAAGGGAAAAAGGAGTTATATTTAAGGCTGCCTAGCTTAAGCGACTAAGGCCTACGCTACTTATCTTTATCTTTAGTCTCTTCCTCGTTATTATCTTTATCCTCCCCCTCCTCCTCCTCCCCCTCCTCCTTAAAGGCGGCGGCGGCGGCCTTTAAAGCGCGGAGATAGCCTTCTAGCCCGGATATCTAGCTAGCGGCGGCGGCGAAGGGGTTAAAAAGGGCGGCGGCGGCGGCGGGCATAATAAGGCTAGCGGCGGCGCTACTATAAGTAATATAAACGGCCGGGATAAAGGCAACGGGGACGGATAGGGGCACCGCTAATAGCGCTATAAAGGCGGTATTCTTAATTAAGAATAGTTAGCGCTAGTCGCTATAGTAAGCGTAGTAAGGAGGGAGGAAGAAAAAGGAGGGGGGGACTTACTTAAGTATATAGCCTATCCGCTTAAGCGAGCGTAGGTAATAATAAGCGGCGGTAGCGGCTTTTAATTATGCCTTAACCGCCTTATTACTAAGGTCGGCCTTTTAAGCTATCTTAGCGGTAATAAAGACGGCCGGAGCCGCCTTATAAGCGCGGCCGGTATAAGTATAGGCGAAATAGCTACCGCTAAGGCGACCTGCTTACTTATAGTAAGTATAGCCGCCCGATAAGTAGTATATATAAGACTTATTATAGGTAGCGCTAGGCAATACTTACTATTTATATTAAGTTATAGGTTAGTATAAGGATAGCGTACTTAAGGGAGCGGACTTACGGCGCTTAACTTAGCGGTCTTAAGGGTAATAAGGGGGCTGCTAAAGGGTAGAGTTATAAGGGCCGGCGATAGTATAATTACCCGTAAGGGTATTATAAGCGTAAGCGTAGCTAAGGAGGCGGCGGCGATATAGGCGGCGGTAGCGGCACGGGTATAGCGCTTAAGCTTAACGTTATTAAGGAGCTCCGACGTAGGTACCGACGACGTAAACGATATATTGTTTTTATAAAGGTTAGCTTAAAGGCATTTACTCCGTATACTAAAGGGCGACACTTATAGTATTATTATTATTATTGCTATTACTACCGCTACTGCTACTACTACTACTACTACTACTATAGTTATTGCTAGTTTAAAAGGAGGAGGAAGGAAGGGAGGGTTAAAGGTAAAGGGACGGGGTATTTATACCCCTTAGTCCTCGACTTAAGGCGCGGAATACCTAGGCCGCTTAATACGCCGCCGGGCTATTTAAGGTAGATAAGGTGCCCGCTTAATAAGCAGACAGGCCTCTTAATAAGTGCCCGCTTAATTAAGGGCGGCCGGCGGCGGCGGGTAAAGCTATTAAAGCCGCTATTATACGGCCTTACTTACTATAACGCGGGTTTAGCGCTTACTATACCGCGGACCGGGCAGCGCTTTATAATAGCTAGTAGCCCCTTATAATAGCTCCGAACTATATAGCGCGGTACGGGGAGCGGAGGTATTATATTAAAGTCTTTAACTTATAGGGTTATAAGGACTTAAGCTATAGCTTAAGCCTTATTATATAAGGAGGGCCGGGTCTGTATATATAGACATAGACCCGTTATATATAAGCAGGCTCTTTATAGCTTGTTATTATAATACTACGGACGGCACCTATATACTAGCCTTTGCTTACTCCGTGATAAAGCCCGCTATAATAAGCTCTTTAATAGCTATAAAGCGGTCTTTATAAAGCCTATATTTAAGTCGTTTATTTTAAAGCTTAAAGATAAATTTCCTTACCGCCGCTAGAGCTTTAAGATACTTAATAATAAGTATTGTTACTAGCTTTTTTTAAAGTATATTCCGCGAGGTAAAGGAACCGTTAAGCACTATATATAACCTTAATAATAAGAGGCTTATAATAAGTAAAGCTAATAAAAAGACGTTATTAGCGAAGTTTCTTAATCTCGTAACTTAAGTTATTAAATAAGGCCTCTTAGTTAGCAATAGCATTACTTTCGATATATAAGCTAAAATATTTACTAGCTACTAGCCGGCTAGCTATATAATTCTTAAAACTAATAACGATACTAGCTTTAACGAGGTATTTATTAAGGCTAGTAGCTAGTATTAGTAATACTAATAAGAATCCTCGTTAACTAATAAGAAAGAGGAGTCTTAAGCACTAAATAAGGCGGTTAATAAGGATACTAACAATCTTTTTTATAAGGAAATACCACGCCTACGCTTATAGCCTTAGTAGCTTACTAATAATATAAATTTTAAAAGCTTATTAACGCCGCTATTAGTAACTTTTTAGAGATTAAGGCTCTTATTAACGCTAAGTAGATTAACGCTAAATCGAGGGCTAAGGGGTTTAAAAGGAGGGAAAAAGCGGTAGCAGTAATAAATAAAGGAAATCGTTAGTTTTCTTACTAACCTTATAGCTTAAAGTGCTTAAGCTAAGGAATATATAATCTCCTTAAGGGTATAAGGCGTAAAAGATCTTAAAAAAGCTATTTAAGACTATATATAGCTTACTATAACTTATAGTATATAGCTAGTAATAAGAGTTATAGCTTAGTTAAAGCAAAACTTTATAAATCCTCTTATATAAAATTCGCTAAGTATAAGTAAGGCTAAGTAAGCGTAGATTAAGAAGATAATTATAGTAAATTCGTATAATATAAGTAAGTAGTTATTTTTATAGTATTAAGGCTATAATTAAGCTATAGGTTATACTTAATAACTAAGGCTATTACTTTATAGCTATATTAATACTTCTTTAAGCTAGCTTAAGGCCTTTATCTTTATTATCTTTATTACCTTTATCGCTTTTATCGTCTTTATTATATTCTTCGCTCTTAATATCCTCCTTACGCTCTTACTAAGCGAGAATAGACTAATAAGTCTCTTATAGCTAGCTAGTAATTAACTTATATATTTCGGTCCTTATACGGCCTTTAACGATAAAATTAGCTTATAAGCGAGCTTTATTAAAAGCTTTATACTCTTAATTCGTTAAGTAAGCCTCTCTTTCTTTTTTTTTCTTTTTATAATCTTTCTTATTTATTTAAACGAAGTTAAAGAGCCTTATTACCGTATATATAAGCTTAACTTAGTTAACGAAGCTATATTTAAGTACGCTATATCGAATTACCTTTTATTTCCGCTTATAATAACTAAATACCTACTTTACTATTATATAAAGCTATACGTGCTATAAATTAAAGATCTTATAAGAATTCTCTAGCTTCTTACTTACCTTACTTTAATTAGTAAGATAATATTATATATTGCTATATAGTATAATAACGCCGCGCCTTAAGCTAAATCCTATATCGCTAAAGAAGAAACGAGCTTTAAGTAAAGTAAGGCTTTTTATAAGAGCAATATATAATAACGGTAAGTCGTAGATAAAGCCCTTAGCACTAGTAAGTATATAGGTAAAGAGGCTATTAAAAGAAATTACCGCTAATATATTTTATAAGATATTATTCTTCCTTAACTAAAACCTCTTTTAACAAGCTTTTAGGATATATTAAGAGATAGTCTCGCGATACTACTAATTAAGTAGTAAAGATAGTAAATAGTATAATAAGTTATAATATTACTTAGCTACTTACTTTATTATAAGACTAAAGCTTATAAAAGGGAGAGTCTCTTAGCTTTAGTCGCGGGGGCCTATTAACTACTTATTAAGTTAAGACCGAAAGCGGGGCTTCTTACTTAGCATATTCCCCGCACTTAGTTAGCCTATACTATTAATACTATTCTTATAATTATCCCCCCCTTATAATAAACGCCCTTAGCTATTTAGTTAAGAGTATATTAAATATACTATTATAAGGATTTTAGTACGTATAATTAAGATATAGTAGTATATACGCCCGGTAATTATATATAATTAAATATAGCGTTAGATATATAAGGTTATATATAGGGTTATAATAACGTTAATTACCTTTAGGCAATTATAAGTATTACGCTTATATATCGGTAGTAATATACTAGTTAAAAGTTTATTATACGTATTCCCGCACTTTTTGTTTTTCTTCCCCTCTTTAACTCTTCCGCAATTATTTACTATTAAGTCCTCTATACCTTTTTGCTCCTTATTTAATATATATTCTATACCTCTTTATTATCGCTAATATACCTTATACTCCGAAGCCGCGCTTAACTAATAAGCGCGCCGATTTCCTATATTAAATATAGCATTAACTCTTAAGGGGTTCGCCCTTAAAGCGTTATAGTTACGATTAAGGTTCTCCTTAAGTCCTTAACTCTCCTTTAGCCGGAAAGGCTAGTATTAGTACTAAGAGAGGTTAGGCTAAGGAGACGCCTAGCTCGCTATTACCTTATAATAAAGGAGCACCTCTTAAAAAGGTGCTTATACTTAACCTTATGCCTATCCTTAAGGATAAGGCTATTAATACGCTTACTAATAATTAGTAAGTATAAAGTAAGTCCTTTATCCTTAGTACTAATAGTGCTAATAATAATACTGCTTTTTAAGAGTAGTAGTAGTAATAAGACTAATTAGGCCTTTAGATACTAGCAATACTTAGCTACGACGCTTTACTTATTATACCTCCCTTTAAGAGAGAGTAGCCTAATATAATAGGTAGTAGCGATAGCGATAGCGATAATAATGCTTAAATTAATATAGGCAATAGTAAGGCTAACGTCTTTATTATTTTATAGACGAAATATATATAGTTTAAGGCTAAAGCTTATACTATCTATATTAATAGCGTAATGCTAGCTAAACTTTAATATATATATTATTTCCGCACCGTTATTACGGCTTACTAAGCATTTAAGCTAAAGCTTATTAAGGTTATAGAGATTAAGTATATATTTTTTAGCGTTACCTTATTAAGGTATAAGTAGTGCTATTAGCATGCGGCTACTTACGATTAAGTATATTATTAATTAACTATAACTATTAATTAAATTTATTATCGCTATTCGTTAGCTAATTATTATATAGGCGGCTATACTTATAGCCGGCGACCGTGCTAATATAATCGCTATACTTAATTATATTTAAGAGCTTAATATACTTAACGTTAATAATACCGACTTTAAGGACGATAATAGCGACGATAATACCTTTATATTTAGCGAAGAGGCTCGCCGCTATCTCGCTATAATAGCTTAGTATCTTTATAAGGCGTTTAATATTACTAAGATAACCTATCGGAAGGAGAACGGTATTATAGGTGCTAAAAAGGATATAACGGTAATTAATATATAATCGATATACTAGCAATTAGCTAACGATCTCTTAGTCTTAGCGTAGCAACTATTATACGCTTATCGATAAGCGGCGCGAGCTGCTTACTTAGTTAACCTTAGCGCTGCTTTTTAGTATTAATATAGCTAGTCCGGAGTACTATGCTTAAAAAGCACGGTTAAAACTCTAGCTACTTATAGGCGATATAGGCTATATATCCTAGCGATACGCCTTACTTATTATAAAGGCAAAAGTAAGTGCTATACTAATTAAGATATAGCTAATAAAGGAGAGGGGAATACCGACGTTTCCCTCCTTAACTAATATAGATAAGGGGACTATTTAGTAAGTTCTTATAATGCTAGTAAAGCGTTAATATAGGTAAAGGATAGTTTAGGTTTATCTTTTTTTTATCTTTTTTTATCTCTCTTTTATTAATAATATAAAGTAGTAATAGCTTAGCTTATAGTTTCTTTCTTTTATCGTTATCGTTTTAAGGAGGACTTAGCTTAGCTTTATATTTTCTTTTAGTTATTTACTCTTACTTACTTTTCTTCTTTATTTTATATTTTACTAATTTATAAATAGTTACTTTAACTAAGAATATAATTAATCGGTAGCGAATCGGTATTAAGTTAGTAAGGAATCGTAACTTAATAAGTAGGTTATCCTTATACCCTTAGCGTTTTAGCCTTTACTTAGTTTTGCGTTTTTTCTTTTTCTTAGTAAGGTTAGTAAAGTATTTACTAATAAGTGCTTAGCTATTCGCTATATCCTTAGCATTAATCTACTAATTATACTTTACTAGCTATCCTTTTTACTTAACTAAGAAGAAAGTGTTACTTTTAATGCGTTTTTTATTTAGTACTTCTTAAACTTCTTATTCGCCTTCTTTATCTTAAAGGTTAAGTATCGTTAACGGTTTAGCGCCTTTTTAGTCGCTTAGCCTTTCTTTTTAAGGTTTTAATAAGCTAATATAAAACACGTTATATATACGCGAGTACTTATTTAAAAGAGCTAAACAATAAGCTTACTTTCTAATAGCTTATAGTACCTAAAAAGGCTTAATATACTTAAGAGATAGCTTCCTTTTTTTATCCTTAAATCGTAAATTCTTTATAAAGAGCGTAATAAGGTTACTAACTTTAAGTAAAAGTAATTAGTGCTAAAGGTTATAGTACTTTACTTATAATTTAGTAGCCTTTTGCTAGTATTCCTTAAGTCGTTATTATAAAGTTTTTAGCTTATTAATTCTTACTCTTACTTTAAGCACCTCCCCCTTCGTAATATTATCCTTAACGTTAATATAAAAGTTTAGCTAGTAGCTAAAAAGGGCCTTATTAAAGGATAGCTTAGTAGTAGTATTAATTATATTATTATACGTAAATTATACTACTTAAAGAAAGGACGCTTAGTTTATCTATTTTAAATTTATAAAGTATCTTAAGTAATAGTGCACTGCTTAATTTATACGCTCTATTTACTTATTAGTTTAAAGGTAAAACGCTATTAATAACCTACGTTTTACTTATAAGATAAAATATAGGTTTAACTAAAACTTATTAGTAAATAGTAATCCTCTATCTATAACTACGCCTTTTAAGGGCCTATATACTAACTTTACGTTCTAATAAAATGCCTTTACTAGCTTAAGCGCGTTTATTATCTTTAAATATAAAATAAAAAGGCAGTATTTAGTATATCGGTCTATAATTACTAGTATTATATTAACTTCTCGCCCCTTATATTATACTTTTAGTAGACTTATAATAAAGTTTATTAATAGTTCTTTTTATAGTTATATAAAGTATAGTAATAATTATATAGCGCTATAAAGGCGATGCCTTCTTAATACGGCGCCTTAATATACATTAATTAATATCCCTTACTATATTCTCTTAGTAGAAATTCCTTAATAGTAATTTACTTATTTATTAGCCTTTAAAGTATCTTATTAATAAGTCGTTATAGTAAAGTTATATTAACTCTTACTATAAAGTAGTATTAAAAAGTACTACGATTCGTCCTTTTTATAGTAGTAATCTATTTAATCGCAATAACTAAGGATACTTCTTTTTTAAGAAATCTTTAGTCGCTTTTTATTAAGCAATTACTATATCTTTACTTTAAGTGCGTTTTAGCAATTTTAATAAAGTATTAAGAACTTTTACGGCGTATACTAAGAGGCTATAAGCTATATCCTTTATAGTCTTTCTTAAGAGTAGCTATTTATAACTAGCTCTCTTTTTAGCTTATATAGCTAGCTACTTAAAGTCCGCTTTTAAGTTAGTAGTAGTTCGCTATATAAGAGCTTATATATTTTCCTTATATAAAGGCAACTCGCTATGCTTATACTAGCTTAAAGTTAGGCTTTCTTTTGCTTATAAAGACTTCTTATTATCCTTTTACGGATTATTAATAGTTATATAATTTATCGGTACTAGCTTTAACTAAAGCTTTAGTAGTAACTTTATAAATAAGGGCTTCTCGCCTTCGTACTTAAGTATTCTCGACGGTATATTAGCTAGGTTTAATTTCCTTATCCTATTCTTAATCGTAAAATTAAATAGCGCTAAGTATATATACTATCGTGCTTATTTCCGATTAAGTAAGGTTTAGCGTATAAACATTTAAAGGTTAAAATAATCGGATAAGACCTTTACTTATTACGCGGCTCCTTTAATATAGTATCGCTAGTATTTAAATAACTTTATAATAGCAAATAGTTCTTAATTTAAGACTCCGTGGTTTAACTTAGCCCCGGTAAACTTTCTTAACTAAAATATAATTAAGTAGTAGCGACCTTTATCATTAGGTTAAGATAGAATGCCTACTATTATATATTATAATATATCGGTTTCGATTTAAGTATACCTCTTTAAGTCGTAATATTAAAGTAAGGGTATATTAATAAATACGTCTTTTAAGGACTAAAACGCTATAAATTCGGTCGCGTTTAAGTTTACTCTCCTTAGCTTTTTACTATTACTACTACCCTTTAGTAGTGCGGTAAAAAGTACTACTATATAAAAGTAGCGGTAGATAAAACGATAATAGTAGTTATAAAACCTAAGGAAGACTTAAATATCTCGATAAGTATTAGGTGCTAGCTATTTAGCAATTGCTTTTACTTATTAAGGATCTATTAATATCTTATTAACTAATAAAATAAAACTAAGAAACTTAACTAATTGCTAATAAAATATATATTTAAATAGCTTTGCGAATAGTTATGCCGCGCGTAGCCTGTTTATAACTTATTAAAGGTATTTAATATATTCCTCTTCTATTTATAAGAAGATAAAGATATTATTAAGATATACTATATAAATAATATCGATAAGGCCTTTAAACGCTTAATTAATATAGCTTTAAAAAGTAGCTAAAGCGTTAGTTAAGCTAAATAGCATAATAAGGTATTTAAAGTATCCGTAGCGTAATTAAAAGGTAGTCTTTTACTTATCGCCTTCTTTTATACGGATATATTAGTATACGTTTTAAATATTAATCTTAAAAAAGAATTTAGCTCTTTAATAGCAATTAAGGATCTTTAAAATAAGAGGTAAAGGGTACCGATTTTTCTATATAACGCGGTTAAGTCCTTAGTAGTCTATATAAAGATAAAGGCTACCGTCCCTTTTTAGGATAAAAAGAATTAGTATGCTTACTAAGCTTTATAATTCTTAGAAAATACCACGTCTTATAAAGTTACTAATTTAATCCTTTAATACTTATAATTCGTTGCGGGATAGGGGGTAAATCGGTTTAAAAGGTAGTTTTATGCTAGAAGTTAAGTTAATTGCGTGATTTATTCCTTTTTTAATCGGTAATAGGTTAGACTTATTTACTAAGAATACGTCTTTAAATCGGTATAAAGTTAGTAGTATCTTAGTCTATTCTCTTTTTAGAATTCCTTTATCGTCGTCCTTATCTAGCAACGGAATTAGCTTAAGGTTAATAGCGATTATATAAATATAGGCCTCGTTCCGGCAATCCCTTACGAATTTTCGTAGACTCTATAAGGTGCCGCTACCGATTTAGTGCTTAAACTATTATTGCTTTTTCTATAGAATAATATAGATTTTCTTATCCGTAATTACCGTAGTTAACTATAAAATTAAAATATAGTTATTTAGCGTTAACTTATTAGTACCGACGTAGTACTAAGTAATTATCTTTTCGGTACCTTTTATATTAGTAATTCTTACTAAAACCTCCTAAACCTTATAGTTATTTACCTAACTATCGCTTAGTCTTAAGAGCTTAAGATACGATAGTAGGACTTATAGTAAGCCTTATTAGCGTACGAAATATATATTTACTAAGTCTACTATACTATAAGTATCTAAGTATACCTTTATATTAGCAAGGTTTCGCCTTAGTAATATTATAAGAGTTTATAATAGCTCCCCTTAAGGTACTAATATAGCTAAAGGAAAGGCGTTTACTCCGGCCTTTAAGCGTTTCTTTATAAAGGGGCTTTAATATATAAGGTGTTCGCTAAGGTATTTATAGTTAAAGCTAAAGTATACTTATTTATATAGTAACCTAGCTTATTATATTTAAAATAAATAACCTTTTAGTTTTAGGATAAGCCTTAGCCTTAGCCTCGCCCTCTTCTATAACCTTAGCCTTAGCTACGTTAAGGGGTATTTAAGCGTAAGTCTCCCCTTATTATCGCCGAGGTATTAGTAGTGCTTTAGTAGCGAGAACCTCTTAACTGCCGTTTACTACGGCCTCTCCCTCGGTAGAAATTTCCTTAATTAAAGGATCCTAAACTTATTTTACGCTATCTTAATTTAAAGCTTATGCTTAAACGGCGTTTCTTACTATCTATAGCGTCTTAATAGCGTTAAGCTACTTAGATTAGTTCTTCTTTATTATACTTATAAATAGGTATTAAGTAAAGGTTAAGTTACTCTTAAAGCTTTAATCGTAACTTAGTAAAGAACCTTAATAACTATATCTACTTTAATAGCCGCTTAAAATGCCGTTTAAAAAAGTTAAAGTAAAGGCTAAACTTTAGTAAAGACTATATATCTCGCTGCTAAGCGTTCTTTAGCTACGTTACTAAGAGTATTTCTCTATTTACTATATCCTTAATAAGCATAAGTATCTATTGCTTAAAATAGATCTAGCTTACGCTATATTATTCTTAATTAATCAGCGGTTATTCCTTAAGGTATTAGCGCTATCTCGCTTTATAGTCGGTATATATATAATCTACTATAAATAGGATTTTAACGTCGTCTCGGCGGAATTATCGGGGTATAGCTTTAAACGTATCTTTTAGGTTATAAAGCTAGTTAAGTCGTTTCTAAGAATTAGTTAGTTAAGCTAACTAAGTAATGTTTTTAAGCTTTACCTCGCTACCTTAATTAGCTACCGAATCGGGGGAGTCCGACTAGTAACGCCTTTTTAATTAGTTAAGGAGTAAGCCTTCTTTTTCTTATATTTCCTCTTTAAGCTATGCGATATGCTCTTATAACCGTTAAGTCTCTTTTAGTTCCTTAATACGGCTTTAAAGGGCTTTTTATTTTTCTTAAAGTAGTAAGGACTAAGCACCTACTAATAAGGATTTTCTTAACGGCACTTTTATTATCTTAAGTATAAAGGGTATTTAGTCGGATTCGTTATTTAAATAAATCTCTTATACTTATAAGCCTTAATTAAGGTTATATTAGCTTTACCGCGCCGGTTCGGCACCGCTTCGCGATCCCTTTACTAATACTATCTTTACTAAGTAATTTAAAAAGGAAGCTTTAAAGATTATTAGGAGATAGTCTCGCGATACTACTAATTAAGTAAAAAAAATAGTAGATAGTATAATAAGTTATAGTATTGCTTAGCTGCTTACTTTATTATAAGACTAAAGCTTATAGAAGGGAGAGTCTCTTAGCTTTAGTCGCGGGGGCCTATTAACTACCTATTAAGTTAGGACCGAAAGCGGGGCTTCTTACTTAGCGCATTCCCTGTACTTAGTTAGCTTATGCTATTAGTACTATTTTTATAGGATAAAAGTAGGAATATACGTGCCGTTAAGGGCGCCGATCGCGCTATTAAATTATAAAAGCTTTTTATTAAACTTTATAATTAAAGAGATATATCCTAGCTTTAGCTAGTAAATAAACTTATTATATAAACGCCTTATTAGATTAATTAGTAAATAGAATACCCTTAAGACTAACGATTAACTTATTTAAAAGCAGTAAACTATATTTCTTTAAGGTTCGTTAAACGTATAAATTTATAAGAATACTAAGACCTTTTACTTAACTATTTAATGCCTTATAGCTTTAATACTAGTATTAATATAAAGCTATTTATAAAGGCGGAAAAAGACTACCTTTAGCATGTAAAAAAGATCGCTAAATATAAGGTTTAGTATTATAAGAAGCTACTAGTAGTATATTTAAGATAGCTATAAGGAGACTTAAGAGAAGCTACCGTTATTACTATTATAATATATAGTAATAGCCTTATTTTTACCCTTACTCTTAAGGTCTTAATTAATAAGGCTACTAGCTATAAAGGTTTATACTAACGCTAACGTAGCTATAGCTTGCCTTAAGTCGTCGTTAGCGTTATCCTTAATTATTAAGCGGCTATATAAGTCGCCGAGAAGCGAAGAAGCTATCGTAATACTACTTTTAAGCGCCTTAAAAAGCCTCGCGAGCGCCTTAATAATAACGATATAGGCTGCTTAAAATAATTTTAGGCGGCGCGCCGCCTAGAATTATTTAAGGCAGCCTATAGTAGAACTCGACCTTTTCTTAAGTATCTTTGCCTATTATAGGCATATAAGCGGCCCTTACTAGCTCGATATATCGTAAATAAAGGGAGATATATAGCTATAAAAAAAAGAGCTTAGATTCTTTAATTTATACTAAAAAACGCTATTAATTAAGGTGTAGTTACTTTTTTATCTAAGGGGCATGTCTATATTGATTTTTTTAAGGCGTTGTAGATTAAGGCCTTAAAAGACTTAAAGAAAATAAAGGGATTTAAAAGCACTATATTTTATAAGAATAAAACCCTTAATAATTAACTAAAGCTTAGAGCTTAAAGAGAAGTAGTAAAAGGCTATAAGAATACCGCTTATAAAATATATAACGTTTTTAAACGAAAAATAATAATTTCTAAAGATATAAATATACTAAAAAAAAACTTCTTAAATTAATAAAAATATACTAATTTAAATAATATGCCTTCTTTAAATAAGCGGCTAAGTAACTTTAATACTAAAAATAATAATACTAGTAATAATATAAATATTAATACTAATAATAAGAGTAATAATAATACTAATAATACTAGTAATATAAATACTAATAATAAAAGTATAAGTAATATAAATATTAATAATATAAATACTAATAATATAAATACTAATAATATAAATACTAATAATATAAATACTAGTAATATAAATAATAATACTAATAATAATAATACTAATAAAAATAATACTTAGTAAAAGGATTAAAAGATTTAAGTTAAAATACTTAAGAAACCTATAAAATACTATAAAGATTTTATAAAATACCTTATATATATTATTGTTAAGTTTACGCTAAGGACTTAATCTAGGTTTTTAGAAATTCGATGTTTTTAAATAAGAGGGAAAAACTAAAGTGCTTAAAGTAAAACCTCCCTTTTTTTATTATTAGTCTGCCTTATATAAGGTCTTATAACTTTATATAAGGAAGTAAAAGTACGCCTTCCGCCGCGAGTATATCCTACTTACTAGGCAGTTTAATATAGCCTAGCTAGGCCGGGGCCGCCTTTAACTTAAGCGGCCTACGGCTTAAAGCTTTAAAGCTCCGGACTTAAGGTATAAGTAGTAGCTTATTATTTATCCCCCTTCGGCCGCTCCCTTAATATAGGGGTAAGAGGGTAGGCGGGATTCCGTTTTATATTATAGCCGTAGGTAGCGCGGCCTTAAAAAATAAGCTTAAAGCGAGCTTCTTTAATAAAAATTCGGTACCTTATAATACGTATATATTCTTAATTAAGCTTATCGCACGTTCGCGCCGCGCCGCCCTTTTACTAATCTTACTTATAGTCTTAAGAGTAAAGTCTCTTACGCACCGCGCGCTTATATATACCTTTTTCCTCTTTTACTAAAGTCGCGCTTATTCTTTATACGCGCTTATCTCTTATCTACTAACTTACTTTTAACGTGCCTTTACCTTTTTACTATCTTTAAGCTATTGCTATTACTATCGCTATACTTAAGAAAAAGGTTACCTTTTTTAACCTTAATATAGGCCCTCTCCTTAAGCTACTAAGTTAAGATACTAAAGATAAAGATACTTAAGCTCGCCGCGGTATTAAGTATAAGATCCCTTACTATATATATATAAGCCGCTTATTAAGTAATAATATACTTATAGTTTTTTAAAGCTACTAAAACTAAGCTTATATATATTTAAGCTATATTTATCGCTTAAGTATATATAACTTATATTATTAACCCTCTTTTAGCTATCTTTATAAAAGCGTATATTACCTATACTTTTAATAACCGTTCTTATTTTTAAGTAAGTAGTCTCGCGTTAAGTCCGCTCTCGCTATATAGCTAATCCCCCCTTAGCTTACTACTATTAATAAGGATATAGCTTATATTATAAAACGTAAGATATAAGCGCTCCGGCTACTTATATATCGGTATATAAGATATAAGCATATAGACGATAATTAGCGTCTTAACCCTTAACTAAGGCCGGGGCGAGACTTTTTAGCAGTGCGGTATTATCGCACTATTTCTCCGTAGCTATTACGGGCTATACCGTAAGAAGAGCTATAGTTATACTATAGCGAACGACCCGGAGTCGGGCCGACGTATAGCCGAAGTCGCATAGGACTCTACCTAAACTTAGCCCGAGTTCGACCCGAACTTAACCTAAGTATAGGCTACTTAAGCGACCCCTATAAAGTACGAAGCTACGTAGCTTAAATAGAGATTTCCCCCTTCCCTCTTTAGCTTTAGATAAATAACTATTCGGCTACGTGCTACTAAGCTAAGTATACGTAGGCCCTTAATATATTTAAAGCTCCTTTTAAATAAGGTTATATAACCTAAGAAGAGACTTACTAACTATAATATAGCGCGAGTAAGAAGCTTACCTAGTATAGGGGGGCCGTGCTTATAAGGCTTAAGAGGGAGGGCTAAGAGAGGCCGATATCTAAATAAAGGTTAAATAAGCGATCCTCTCGCTATAAGCAAGGGCCGTTAAAACGAGCTACTAAGTTTAAGTAAGCTAGTAGTAAATCTAATAGCTAATAGGCTAGTTTAAGGCTTTAATATAAAAGCTAAAGGAGATAGTAAGAATATATATATAAGGAGGGGCCGGCCTACTAATCGGTAGTTTAATACTACCTTATAATATAATAGCGGGGGCCGCAATACTTATAACGGAGAAGGAAGTAACGAAGAAGAAGGACTAGCGGAAGCTACTCTTAGCGCTAAGGAAATTCGATAGCTAGCGGCGCTACTTTACGCCTTAAGCACGATATATACGAGAAAAGTACGAGATCGACTAAAACTTCTTCTTAAGCTTAAAGGAGGTTTTTTACTTAATCTATAACTACCTAAATACGGGGCTATAGTAGACTATAGCGACTTACTATAGCACTAGCGCGGACTAAGGCTACGACTAGTAAGAGTTCCTTAAGTACCTCGATTCGATCTACCTCGATATTAATATCTAATTGCGGGCGGCGGCGGCTATCCGCACGATTAAATAAGGAGAGAACTAAATATTCGCGGCGTTCCTCCTTAAGTTCGAGTAGAGACTTTTTAAGGCGGGAGGGGGGTCGTAGCTATATAATATATAGATTATATTCTTAGAGGGCGCCTTAAGCCTTCGCCTTAAGGAGGCGCTTACGATAGTTAACCTCTTAACCTTAAGCTTCTTAGCGTATACTAATTAAGTAGCGTAGATCGCGGTAAAGCTAAAAAGGGTTTAGTAAACTAAGTAGCCGTTCTAAGGCCGGAAGAAGGCAATAAGGGGGGGGACCTAAGACCGAAAAGACTTAAAGGGCGATACCTTAATAAGTAGAATTAACGCTATAACTTAGCTAGGAGGAGGATAAAGCCGGCCCGATATATAAAGGTATTTCGCCTATAAGATAACGGGGTATATCGCCCGCTTTTATAAAAAGAAGAAAGATAGAACCTTATAGGTAGCCGCGATTATAATTAAAGAGGTAACTAAAGTAGATTCCGATTTAAGAAAAAAGGAACCTTAGCGTAAAGTTAGGCGCTAAAAGAGAAGGAGAAATAGTAAGCGGCTTAAAGGTCAATAAGGAAGCACCTTATACTAGACTTAGTACTGCTTAAAGTTAGTATTAATAAGAAGAAGGGGCTTAACGTACTTATAAATATAGGCTATAACTACTATACCGCAGTAAGCGAGGGGGTAGCGATAAAGCTACGGATGCCCTTTGCGGATAGGATAAGGAGGCTGCTATAGCCCTTTTTAAAGGACGTACCGATGCTTTAAACGAAGGGGATTATAGCGTTCGAGATAAAGATTAACGGGCACTTAAAATAGATATTCGCCTATATAGTACCGGAGTTAAGCTATAATATATTCTTAAGGAGACCGTAGATAAAGAAGAACGAGGTAGTTTATAATGCCGGGGGGGATCGGATCCGGTATAGAAAAGCGGGGATTTAGATTAGCCTTTAAGGATTAAAGGAAGCCGCGAAGATCGTAAATATCTAAGAGGTAAAGCTAGTAAGCGCCTTTATCTTCGCAGCGGAGTGCCGATAAGAAAGGGCTTAAAGGGATAGCCGGGGGCGACGATAAGCGCTCGATATAAAGGCGGTTACGATAAAGGATATAAAGAGAGCCCTTTAGCCGAAGACGCCGGTTAACCCGGCGGACTATATCCCGGCTTAAGCACTATAGGCTTATTTAGACCTTTTCGCACCTACGAAGGCACTTAAGCAACCCCCGTTCCGACTAAGCGTAGACTACGAGATCTATCTTACCTTAAATAAGGATAGTAAGGAACCGCTACTACTATAAGGGCCCCTTTACGATATATCGAAAGAAGAACTCCTTATCCTCCGGAAGACCTTAAACGAGCTATTAAAGGCGAACCTTATCCGCTTAAGTAGTTTATTAGCTATAGTACCGGTATTATTTATAAAGAAGGCCGATAGCTAACTACGCTTTTACTACGACTACCGGGCCTTAAATATAATTATAAAGAGGGACCGGTATACGCTATTATTAATTATAGAAACGCTTAAGATACTAGCGAAGGCACGTTAGTTTATAAAACTCAACGTTATTATAGCGTTCTATAAGATTAAAATCGCAGAAGGCTATAAGTTTAAAACGGCCTTTCGGATAAGGTTTAGACTATTTAAATAGTAAGTATGCTTATTTAGCCTTATAAGAACGCCGGCTACCTTTTAGCGCTATATTAACTAAGTGCTAAAAGACTACCTTTATAAGTTCGTTATAGCGTATATAGACGATATTTTAATCTACTTATTAAGGTCGCTCCGCGACTACTAAGAGAAAGTAGCGAAGGTACTTAAAAAGTTATAAAAAGTAGGCCTTATACTAAACCTACGGAAATACGACTTTATAACGAAAAAAGTAAAGTACTTAGGTTTTATCGTATAAGCTAGGGGTAAGGTCTGGTATAACCTAGAGAAGATTTAGGCTATCTAGATATAATAAGCGCTAAGGAATATAAAGGGCGTTTAGAGCTTCCTTAAGTTTGCAAATTACTACTATACCTTTATCCCGCTTTACGCTAAGGCCTCGCGGTGCTTAAATAGCCTCTATAAAAAGAACGCGACGTTCTTATAAACTAATAAACACTAAGCCGCGTTTAAGTTTATCCGAGAAGTATTTTATAACGCGCTAGTGCTATAGCTATATAACCTTAAGAGGGAAATATACTTAAAGGCGGACTGCTTTAAATACGCAATAAGCGGCGTGCTAATATAAGTAAGACTAAACGGGATACGTTACTTAGTAAGGTTTTTCTTAAAATAACTTAACGTAGTAAAGTATAATTACCTAATTTATAATAAGGAATTGCTTATAATTATACGATACTTAGACTTTTAAGGGGCAAAGTTACGTAATATACTAGCATTTACGGTACTAACGGATTATAGGAATCTAAAGTACTTTATAATAAAAAGGAAGTTAAATAAAAGGTAAAGTAAATAAGCGATAAAGCTTGCCTTATATAACTTTATATTAAAATACTGCTTAAGGAGGTTAGCGGTAGTACTTAACGCGCTTTCGCGCTATAACTAAGATAAGCTAAAAGGGGTATCCGATAAAAGGGAAATAAGATACGTAGTATAGATAATCCCGGATAGCGCGCGACTAATAAGACGTTAAGTCCCCCTTAGCGGCGAGTATGCGAACCTCCCGCGACGATTAGCATAAAAAGAGCGCACTATCGCGATAATATAAGAGGGGGATAAGAACGCGGGGTTAATCGCCTATATAAGTAAGGCGGACGACCCCGCACCTTAAGATAAAGGCGGGGCGAACGAGGGCGGAGTTTAGCTAGAACTTAACTTAAACTTAGGCCGAGATACGCTTAAGGAATAAGCACGACCGGCCCGCGTATTTAATAAGTAAGAGATATAAGAACGGTAAATAGCGATACTACGAAAAGATAAGGAGTACTAAGCGGTATTCCGGGTAGTATAGAACGGCGACTAGTCGCTCGCCTTAAAATAGCAATTAAAGGTTTAAGTAGGTAAGTATATAATTAATATAAGGGGGCGCTTTTGCTTCTAAGACCGACTTTAAGTACTAAGTAAGGCTTAATACCTTAAGGAGGGGGAGGACGAAGAGCTAGACGAGCTTTAGGTATTAATCGCTTAGCGGATATACGACTTAATAGTAGTAGGATACTTAAGGCGCGAGGGGACGCTCGCGATACTAGCCCGAGAGTTCTTTTAGCCGGGCTAGTTATTAATAGTACGCCGGCTTATTACGAACTATAAGCCGTGCGGTAAGGGGTATATTTAAAGGCAACTTTAAAAGGGGCTCTTTTAACTATTGCCGCCCCTTATATAGCTATTCGTATACTTAACGATAGACTTTATAGTCGACTTACTGCTAATAAGGACCGAGGGCTCCCGGAACCTTTAAGTAATAATAGACCGGCTAACGAAAGCGATAACTTTAAAAGCAATACCGATAATAGGAGCAGTAGTATACGCTACTAGGTTTTTATAGTCTTACTTCCGCTTTTATAAGATGCTAAAATCTATTATCTTAAATTAAGGGACGAACTAAATAAGGCAATTTTAAAAGGAATTCTACTAATAAACTAAGGTCTAAAGGAAACTAAGTTTAGCTTACTACCTATAAACCGATAAGGCGATAAAACGCGCGAACTAAGAGGTATAGGTATACCTCCGCGTATATATTTACTATAAGTAGGACGACTAAGGGGCATAGCTACCTTATGCTTAAGCGGCGCTTAATAACTAAGTAGTATCGATAATAGGTATAAGCCCCTTCTTCGCTATGTATAAGTATAATATTAAGCCGATTTAGATCGTATAAGAGGAGGGACCGCTTACGCTAAACGCGGAGAGCGTATATAGCCTCGTATAAAGGATAAGGGAAGTCGCCGACTTCCTTTAAACGGCGATTACCGTATTATAAGTAAGGTAAGAGGAGACGGCAAACCGGTCTTATACGCTAGTAAAAAGACTTAAAGTAAGCGATAAAGTATAGCTAGATATAAGGAAGTATACTACGGATAGGCCTTACTAAAAGCTTAACTAGCTATACTAAAAGTATACTATAATAAAGGTAGTTAGCTTATATATAGTAGAACTTAATATATTAAGGAGGGTATATAAAAAGCTATATATAAAGTTCCTTTACTATATAGCGGATAACCCCTTACTTAGCTAAGTAGTCGACGACTACTAGCTACTACTAGTAATTAAGGAGGACGATAAACTAAAGTACGTTATAAAGAAGATTAAGTAAGCCCGGTAAAGATAGATTAAAAAGGGGAGATAGCGCTAAGTCTTAGTAAAGTAGTATAGGTACGCTAACTTAATATAGTAGCTAATTAGCGACTTTTAAGATATAATTACTTTAAAGGAATTCGAGGGATAGTATAGCAACGTAATAAAGAACGATAAGGGTAAGGTAAAAGGACGATAGTAGGCTAAGCTAGGTAGTAAGGGATAGGACGAAGGAAGTAGCGGAGAAAAGGAGGAGAACCGGGAAAAATAAGAGGGAGTTTCGGGCTACGCTTAGTAAACGTTAAGACGATTTTAAACGATAAGTATAAGGAGGATACGCTATAAACGCGCACTAAGCGTAGATAATAATAAAATAGATAAGGGATATAATAAGATATAATAAGATATAAAGCGGATATAAATAGGATATATAGAGAACTACGACTTAATTAAAGCAAACTACTTACTACCCGCCGATACTAATAGATTAACCTTAAACGTTAAGGTATATTTAAGCTTAGCGCGCTATAATAATAGCACGAGCTAACTCCGTATACTACGGTAATCGTTAGTAACGTCCCTCCGGCTAGTATCTATTAAGGATTAAAGAACGTATATATAGGTCGGTGCGGTAATCCTTAAACGTCCTTTAAGATATATAATCTTAAAGCGCGTTTACGGCGGCGACCGTATTGCTAGTATATTAATATCGCGTTAGCGTTATATCCTACATAGTCTAAAAACGGGGACGTATAGGCAAATAGCGTAATCTAGCGCGGGTATAGGCAAAATAATTGCGGGCGCGGGGCGAGGCTTAATTCTAATAAGCCCTATACTAAGTATCCGCGTTAAGAGATACTATACGTCCGATATACGTAAGGTAAAGGGGGCGCCGTATAGTAGTGCTATATATCGCGCTCCGCTTACTAAGCGACGATAGCGGGCGCGAAGACTAATATAAAGGCGGCAGCGTATAATCGCCGGGCGTGCTAAGAGGCGCCGGATAGGTAGATACCTACGATATAGCGGGAGATAGGGCCTAGGGGGATATAGTAGATATATTAAGGCGCGGCGCGGAGAAGCTATTATAAGAGGGGGCGCGCGTATAGGTAGATTAGTAATTAAAGAGGGAAAAGAAAAAAGAGAGGGAGAGGGAGAGAGGAAGGGTATTTATACCTAAGGACCGTAAGCGGCGGGTAGGAAAGACGTGCCTTAAGCACTAATATTAGCGGTAAGCGGGGGAGATATATTATACCGCCTTAGCGCTATTAAGGACAACGTAGCGGCGCGAATAGGCGAGCGTATAACGTATTTAACGCCTTAACGTAACGTTATTTAAGGAGGCGTAAGCGTATAATTATAAGCACGACGAGGACGATTACGCCGATTAACGCTAAGTATAGAGCGGGGGGGGGCGGGGCGCTAACGTTATATACCCCGGTGCGCGACGGCTTAAGAGGGGGATAGTATTACGGGCTATACCGTAGGAAGAGCTATAGTTATACTATAGCGAATAACCCGGAGTCGGGCCGACGTATAGCCGAAGTCGTATAGGACTTTACCCGAACTTAGCTTAAGTTCGACTTAAACTTAACCTAAGTACGGGCTACTTAAGCGACCCCTATAAAGTACGAAGCTACGTAGCTTAGATAGAGATTTCCCCCTTCCCTTTCTAGCTTTAGATAAACAACTATTCGGCCACGTGCTACTAAGCTAAGTGTACGCAGGCTCTTAATAGTAGTAAATAGTAGTAATTCCTTTAGCGTAGGTTTAATCCCCGCGTAAGAAAGTAAACCTATAAGTCCGTACGGAAATAAAGCTCCCCTTAAGCGCGCGTGATAATATAAGCGTGCGTAGCTTTTAGCTACCGGCTTAATAAACTAAGGAGGTCCTGTCTTATAAATAATAAGGACGTTATCGTCTTTCTTTTTAAGGCGGCAATTATTACGGAACGTAAGATATAAGCGCTCCGGCTACTTATATATCGGTATATAAGATATAAGCATATAGATGATAATTAGCGTCTTAACCCTTAACTAAGGCCGGGGCAAGACCTTTTAGCAGTGTGGTATTATCGCACTGTTTCTCCGTAGCAGCTTATAAGCTTTACGCCGCTTAAAAGGAGTTATATAAGTTTAGTAAGCCTATTAAGCGTTTTATATATATAAAGCTTACCTTTATAATAATAAAGCTTTAATAGCGCGTAGGAGGGGTAAATAGGATTTTAACCCGCGCCCCTTTTATAAGTAGCGCGACCTTAAATAATAAGTTTATAGCAGTCCTTACTAATAAGAATTTAGCGCCCCGCTATATATATATATTCTTAATTAAGACTATTATTTATTCGCGCCGCTTAGTTATTAATCTTACGCTTAGCTTTAAAGATAAAGCCTCTTATATACTACGTACGTGCGCTTATACTCTTTCTTTTTTTATTATAAACGCGCTTATCTTTCTTATAAGCCTTTTGCCTTTTTACTGCCCCGCCCCTTTTATATAGCTATCGTTTTACTATTATCGCTTTCGTTTTCTTTATTATTACTATATTAAAGAAGAAAGTTACTTTTTTTAACTTTAATATAAATCTACTCTTTAAGCTATTAAGTAAAGATACTAAGGATAAAGAGGCCTAGGCTTATTATAGTACTAAGCGTAAAATTCCTTATTATATATATATAAGCTATCTATTAAGCGATAATATACTTATAGTTTTTTAAGGCTATTAAAACTAAGCTTATATATATTTAAGTTATATCCGCCGTATAAATATATATAGTCTATATAGCTAATCCTTTTTTAGCTATCTTTATAAAAGCATATATTATATACTCCTTAAGTAACTATTTTTATTTTTTAGTAAATAGCTTTATATTAAACCTGCTTATATACCTTAGCTAATCTCCTTTATAGCTTATTACTATAAGTAAAGATATAGCTTAAAAGCTTTACGCCGCTTAAAAGGAGTTATATAAATCTAGCTAGCTTATTAAGCGCTTTATATATATAAAGCTCGCCTCCGCGGCGATAAAGCTTTAGTAGCGTGCTAGCGCTATTATAGTATAGGCTTTTACGTTTAGTGCTCCCCTTAGTCTAGCTTTTTTTAACGAAAACGTTAAGCTACTTACTTTTACCCTTAGCCGCTTTATTAATAATGCGCGTTTAGCCTATAATGCTAATACTAAGCTTATTAATAAAGTTAACGGCACTATTATAATTATCTACTAAACCGTTTATACTATAGCCCGGAACTTAAAAAGTATAAAGAACGCGCTATTTATAATAGCTAATTACCTTAACTTTAGCGGCTATAAAGGCCGGGATATTGCTTTTAAAGGTCTCTTACCCGACTTAAACTTTATATATACCCGCGCCGCTCTTATCCTACTTAAGCCCTTACCCTTTAAGGTTTTTATCGTTTTAAAAGACTTTAAGGCTAAGGCTAAGGCTAAGAAGAAGGCTTAAGCTAAAGTTCTTACGAAGGCCTATGCTTAAAAGCGCGCTGCCCTTACTTATAAGCTTAAGTATAAAGAGGTGCTTAAGGGTAAAGGTAAAAAAAAGGCTATTAAGATTAATAAGTCTAACTTAAAAGAGCCCGAGCTTAATATTAATAATAATAAGCTAAAAAAAAAGGAGGACTAAAATAATAATAATAGTAATAATAATAAGGCTAAGACTAAGACTAAGGTCCTTAAGGATAAGGTTAGCCTTTTACTTAGTTTTAATACTATCTTTATTGTTTTTAACTATAAGAGCGGTAGCGATAGTAATTATAACGATAACCTTACTTCGCTCCTTACTTTACTTACCCTTAGCTTATTTATAGGCCGCGACGTCCCCTTAGCTACGCTAAAGCGGGTTCGTAGCCTCTTTAAAAGCAGTGCCTTTAAGGTTAGTAGCCCCGCGGCTACCGCCTTAAAGCATACCCGCGCCGCCTTTACTTTTAACTTAGCTAATAAAAAAGGGGATACTAAAGACCTTAGCTTAAACCTTAAGTATTTTTAGTTTTTTACTTATAGTAAGGCCGGGTCTCTCCCCTTTAATTTTCTTATAATACTTAATACTACTTAGTCGACTAAGTATTATTTAAGTTACCTTACCCGGCTTAGCCTTATACCGCCTTTAACGCTAATATTAAGAACCTTATAGGCCTTAAAGCTAACGCTTTAGCGGGCTATTAATAAGATAACGTTTTTTATATCTACTCTTACCGCGACCTTAAGTTATTATAGGCGCGGGAGGGGGAGGGCGCCTGTTACTTTAACCTATAGTCGTGGCTAGGCGGGACGTTCTTATAGCACTCCTTAAATAAGGAAGTCCGCTATTACTTTTAATCGCGCTTAACGCGGCGCTAAGGACGGTAATAATAAGCTTAGACTTTAGCTAAGGTAAAAGACTAATATTAAAAGGGGAACTAAGGGGGGAAGCTAGCTAAAGCACTAGCCCGGGGTAAGTTTAATAAAGGCCTTATAAGCTAAATAAGGTCTTAAGAGGGGGAAGTTTTCGGCGTTTTAGTAGTTTATAGCGTTTTATTATATTAATAAGTTATTCCTTTAAGCTAAGCTAAGGGGGCGATTTAATTAATATATATCCCCTTTTAACTAAAGTATAGCTAAAGCCGCTATATATACTTTATTTTCCCTTTAGTATAGTTATATTACTAAATTAAATTATTATAAGCGCCTTAAGCTTAAAAACTATCTTATTAGCATAGCCGCTATCTCCTATTTTTAAAGCTTTGCCCGCACCTCGCTTATATTACGGAGTCGCTATAATAGCGTCCTCTTTACCTTATTAATAAGCTTATAGCTTATTATCGCATAGTAAATAGTATCTTATCGTTACTTATAGTTATAAAGGGGCGATACTACTTTAAGTATATTGCGGTAAAATAAAAAGTCTTTAAGGCTTATTACTCCGGTTTATATTTAAGTAATCGTAAAGCTTAAGTACTTAAGCAGCGCCTTATACCGGTTAAGCGCTATAGCTTTATTAAACCGGGGCAGTAGGTTTATAAGGTAAAGTATAGTCCGGCGCTATTTAATAGGTTCTTCCTTTAAGCTTTACCGCTTAGCTTATTCCTTAAAGAGGATTTCCTTTATTTTTTTTTCTTTTAAAGCTCGCTAGACTTAACTTAGGACTATACCCCCCTTAATACCTCTGCGAGCGGTGGCTTTAAGGGCGTAGGCCGCCTTAGCTATTATCTATATTACCGGAGTAGTCTTACTATTAATATAAATACGTGTTGGATTTAGTTTAGGATTTTAAAGTCCTTTAGCCTCTTAAAAGTATTAGCTATTCTTTAGTTTAAGTAAAGGTTAATTAGCAAGACTTAGGTTTTAGCTTTAAGCTAGTAAACTAAGGTAGCTTAGTAGGCCCCCGCGACTATTTAAAGGTAGGCGGTTTAATCCCGCGCTAACTTCGCGGCTATCCTATAAGGCCTTTTATCCGCTAAGGTTATCTTATAAAACGTAACTATAGCGTATAATATAAAGGACCGGACGACTTTATTATAAACTTCTTAGGCTTTAAGTAAGGTATATCCTTATATAAACGCTATAAGCTTTATAAAGGCTAAGTTCTGCCTTTTTAGCTTAGCGCGTAGCTTATTAAGGTATGCTTTTTACTTAAGCTTATAGTTTACTTATACCCTTAAAAGCTTAGCGTTTTAAACTAGCACTATTATAGTAGCTTTAAGGCGAATAAAGGTTATAATCGCCTTATATCTTCTTATAAAGTAAATAAGCTTACTCTTTAAAGGTTTAAAGTTTACCGCGAACTCCTTTACTTATATAGCGTATACCTCTTAAGCCGCTTTAAGCCGCGCTATTATTAATCCCTCCTTAAGGCCTACGCTAAGGATATTCGTATTATCGGCGAAACTAATAATATAAACTCCTTTTAGCTTTTTTAATCTTTTATAAAAAGGTATTATATAATAAAGAAATAGGATTAAGGATAGCGGCAAGCTTTAAGGGACCTTAATAGTAATTTAGACTAGTATAGCCTTTTTTTTATTAAATTAAAAGGTTAAGTAGCGCTTATTTATAAAGCTACGGGCTAGCCTTATAAACTACTTAAGGTAGCCTTAAAGGGTAAGTTCTCTTAAGGGTTTCTTATAATTAACTATATTAAAAGCCCCTTTAATATTAAGTTAAAAGAACAATGCGATCTTTTTTCTAGCTTACGTTACGCATACTAGTTTTATTACTTTATATTATATAATAACCTTTTAAATATTGCGCTATTTAAAGCATAAAATAAATAATTCTAAGAAATTACTTTATTAAAGTATTATATATAATAAATAAATAGAAATTATAAAACGACTTTTAGTATTATTTACTTTATTATATTTTATAAAAAGACTAAGAAGGTATTTAAAGTTTTTAGGAATTCTTAAAAAAAAACCTAGTATAAATAAAAAGTAAATACTTTAATTAAAAAAAAGAGGGATAAGTAATTCCTTTACTAATAAATTAATAATTAAATCTACTTTACCTTAAAGCTTACTTATTGCAAATAGTAATTAGTTTAATTTTAGTTAAATAGTCTTACTTATAACTCTCTTTTTAGGCCTTATTATAGTATATAATATTTATTTTTTTAACTAACTTATAGTTTGCTAATTCTGCCGGTTTACTATATAATTATAATATAATAAGAGGGGTTGCCGTCGCACTAATAGATAAAAGTCCGCTAATAACACCTAATAGTATTACTACCCTTTACGCTAGCTTTATAAGGCAACCGCACTACTAGTCTTACGGGGCACCCCCTGCTTAGCTACTAGCCACCTTATAACTATCCCCCTTTTATAGCAGCACGTCCTCGGGCTGCTAATTTAATTAACACGCTTCCTTCCGAGCGCTTACTTATAGGCCCCGGTTCCCGTAAGTAGGGATACCCTAGCTAACGCGGGCTCTTAAGGCCTAGCGCGCCGCGCCCTTTAGCTAGTTAATATAGTTACCCGTAGGCCTAGCTGCCCGACGTCTTAATACGCCTTAAGTCTTATGCCCCGCTCCTTACTACCGCGCGCCCGTTACGTGCTTGCCCTATAAGCTTAACGTAGCTAAGCCGGTGCTATCCGTCGCCCGGTCTCGAATAGAGAGCTATAGTTAGGTGTTATAATTATAATATAATAAGAGGGGTTGCCGTCGCACTAATAGATAAAAGTCCGCTAGTAACACTTAATAGTATTACTGCCCCTTACGCTAGCTTTATAAGGCAACCGCACTACTAGTCTTACGGGGCACCCCCCGCTTAGCTACTAGCTACCTTATAATAATAATAATTATTATTATTATTATTAATTATTATTATTATTATTAATTATTATTATTATTATTAATTATTATTATTATTATTAATTATTATTATTATTATTAATTATTATTATTATTATTATTAATTATTATTATTATTATTAATTATTATTATTATTATTAATTATTATTATTATTAATTATTATTATTATTATTAATTATTATTATTATTATTAATTATTATTATTATTATTAATTATTATTAATTATTATTATTATTATTAATTATTATTATTAATTATTATTATTATTATTATTAATTATTATTATTATTATTAATTATTATTATTATTATTAATTACTATTATTATTATTCATTATTATTATTATTATTAATTATTATTAATTATTATTAATTATTATTAATTATTATTATTATTATTAATTATTATTAATTATTATTAATTATTATTAATTATTATTAATTATTATTAATTATTATTAATTATTATTATTATTATTAATTATTATTAATTATTATTAATTATTATTATTATTATTATTATTATTAATTATTATTATTCTTATTATTATTATTAATTCTTATTATTATTAAAATTTTAGTTTTAAAATATATATAGCTATAGCTTTTTATATCTTTTTAAGTATAATAAAAGAGCTTTTAAGTTATAAGCTTTATAATATAAAGCTATATATTATTATTAAGTTTATACTAAGGACTTGATTTAAGTTTTTAGAAATTCGATATTTTTAAATAAAAAGGAAAAACTAAAGTGCTTAAGGTAAAACCTCCCCTCTTTTATAACTAGTCCGCTTTATATAAGGTCTTATAACTTTATATAAGGAAGTAAGGGTGCGCTTTCCGCCGTAAGTATATCCCGCTTACCGGGCAGTTTAATGCGGCCTAGCTAAGCTAAGGCCGCTTTTAACTTAAGCGGCCCGCGGCCCGGAGCTTTAAAGCTCTAAACTTAAGGTATAAGTAGTAGCTTATTATTTATCCCCTTTTAGCCGCTCCCTTAATATAGGGGCGGGAAGGTAAGTAGGATTCCGTCCCGTGCTATAGCTATAAGTAACGCGGCCTTAAAGAATAGGCTTAAAGCGGGCTCTTTTAATAGGAATTTAGTACCTTATAGTATATATATATTTTTAATTAAGCTTATTATACGTTCGCGCCGCGCCGCCTTTTTACTAATCCTACTTATAGTCTTAAAGGTAAAGTTTCTTATATACCGCGCGCTTATATATACCTTTTTCCTTTTTTACTAAAGTCGCGCTTATCCTTTATATACGCCCGTTTCTTATTTACCGACTTACTTTTAATATGCCTCTGCTTTTTTACTATCTTAAAGTTATTGCTATTACTATTACTATACTTAAGAAAAAGGTTACCTTTTTTAACCTTAATATAAGCCCTCTCCTTAAGCTACTAAGTTAAGATACTAAAGATAAGGATACTTAAGCTCGCCGCGGTACTAAGTATAAAATCCCTTACTATATATATATAAGCCGCTTATTAAGTAATAATATACTTATAGTTTTTTAAAGCTATTAAAACTAAGCTTATATATATTTAAGCTATATCCGCCGCTTAAGTATATATAACTTATATTACTAACCCTCTCTTAGCTATCTTTATAAAAGCGTACGTTACTATTACTTTTAATAACCGTTTTTATTTTCGGGTAAGTAGTTTTATATTAAGTCCGCTTTTATTATATAGCTAATCCCCCCTTAGCTTACCGCTATTAATAAAGACGTAGCTTATAAGCTTTATACCGCTTAAAAGGAGTTATATAAGTCTAGTAAGCTTATTAAGCGTTTTATATATATAAAGCTTATCTTTATAACGATAAAGCTTTAGTAGCGCGCCGGAGCTACTATAGCCCGCGCTCTTACGTTTAAGGCCGCTTTTAGTCCGGCCTTACTTAATAAGAATATTAAGCTTCTTATCTTTACCCTTAGCCGTTTTATTAATAATATGCGCGCGGCTTATAAAGCTAACGCTAAGCTTACTAATAGGCTTACCGGTATTATTATAGTTATATACTAAACCGTTTACTTTATAGCTTAAACTATAATAAGTATAAAAAATATAATATTTATAGTAATTAACTATATTAGCTTTAGCGGCTATAAAGACTAAGATATTGCTTTTAAAAGTTATTTACTTAACTAAGACTTAGTATAAGCTTAAGCCGCTTTTACCCCGCTTAAGCCCACGCCCCTTAAGATCTTTATTATTTTAAAGGATTTTAAAGCTAAGGCTAAAGCTATAAAGAAAGCTTAAGCTAAGGCTCTCGCTAAAGCATATACTTAAAAGCGCGCCGCTTTTACTTAAAAGCTTAAGTATTAAAGGGCGCTTAAGCGTAAAGGTAAGGGAAAGGCTATTAAAGCCGATATCGTATTAAGGGAGGATAGTAAGGGTAATAATAAAAAGGCCGATATTAAAGGCTTAAAGAATAAAAATAGCCCTTAGCTTAGTCTTAATACTGCCTTTATTATTTTTAATATTAATAGTAGCGATAGCGATATTAACAACGTTAATAATAAAAAGGAAAATCCTTTTTTAACTCTTACTATACCTATCCTTAGCCCTTTAACTAGCTATAGCGTTCTTTTATTTATATAAAAGCATACTTATAGTCTTTTTAAAAGTAGCGCTTTTAAGGCTAATAACCTTATAAACGCTACCTTAAAGCGTGTTTATATTGCCTTTACTCTTAGCTTAGTAAACTAAAAAAAAAGATTAAAAACCTTAGCTTAAACCTTAAGTATTATTAGTTTTTTACTTATAGTAAAGCTAAGTCGCTTTTTCTTAACTTCTTTATAATACTTAACTTTACTTAGTTAACTAAATATTATTTAAGCCGCCTTACTTAGCTTAAGTTTATACCGCCTCCTTTACTTATTTACGCTATAGCCGGTACCTCTTTAGTATTAAGCACCCCGCGGGTTTTAAAGCAAACGCCTTAAAGGGCTACTAATAAAGCGGCACCTTCTTTATTTACCCCCGCCGCGACCTTAAGCTATTATAAGCGCGGGCGAGGGAGGGGAAAGGCGCCCGTTACCTTAACTTACGGTTATAGCTAAGCGGGGCGCCTTTATAGTACTCCTTAATCCGGCGGGTCTTAGTATAGCGCTAAGGATAATAACGATAAGCTTAAGCTTTAAGCGGAGTAAAGAGGGTCGTTTTTAAGGGGGGGGGAAGCGTTAAGGGACTAGCTAAAATATTAGCTTAAGTTAAGCTTATTAAAGGTCTTATAAGCTTAATAAAAGGGGGGGTTTAGGTTTTAGCGTTTTAGTGCTTTATAGCGTTTATTATAGTAATAAGTTATCCCCTTTAAGCTATATTAAGGGGGCGGTTTAATAAAGGTACGCCTTCCCTTAACTAAGATATAGCTAAGGCCCTTATATGCTTTATCCCTTTTCCTTAGTATAGCTATATTACTAAGTTAAATTTATAAAGGCGTCTTAAGCTTAAGAACTATCTTATTAAAATAGCCGCTATCTTTTATTTTTAAAACTTTACTTATACTTTACCCGCGTTATAAAGCCGCTATAATAATATCGCCCTCGCTTTATTAATAAGCCTATAACTTATTATTATATAGTAAATAGTATCTTATTATTACTTATAGTTATAAAGAAGCGATACTACCTTAAGTATATTATAACGGAATAAAAAGTCTTTAAAGCTTATTACTTTAGTTTATATTTAAGTTATCGTAAAGCTTAAGTACTTAAGTAACGCGTTTTAATAGTTAAGCGCTATAGCTTTATTAAACTAAGGTAGGAGGTTAGCGGGGTAAAGTTTAGTCCGGCGCTACTTTATAAGCTTTTCTTTTAAGCTTTACCGTTTTACTTACTCCTTAAAGAGGATCTCTTTAGTCCTTTTTTTCTTTTATAGCTTATTAGTCTTAACTTAAGACTATACCCCCCTTAGTGCCTTTATAAGCAGCGGCCTTAAGAGTATAGGCCGTTTTAATTATTATTTACGCTATTAAAGTAGCCTTGCTATTAATATAGATACGTATTAAATTTAATTTAAAATTCCGGAGTTTTCTAGCCTCTTAAGGGTATTAGCTATTTTTTAGTTAAGGTAAAGGTTAATTAGCGAGACCTAGGTTTTAGCTTTAAGCTAGTAAACTAAGATAGCTTAATAGGCCCTTATAACTATTTAAAGGTAAGCGGTTTAGTCCCGCGCTAGCTTTATAGCTATCTTATAAAGATTTCCGCTTACTAAGGTTATTTTATAAAACGTAACTATAGTATATAATATAAAAGACCGGATAACTTTATTATAAACTTCTTAGGCCTTAAGTAAGGTATATTTTTATATAAACGCCGCGATCTTTATTAAAGCTAAGTTCTGCCTTTTTAGCTTAGCGCGTAGCTTATTAAGGTATGCTTTTTATTAAAGCTTATAGTTTACTTATACCCTTAAAAGCTTAGTGTCTTAAACTAATATAACTATCGCGGCCCTTAAGCGGATAAGAGTTATAATTGCTTTATGTTTTCTTATAAAGTAAATAAGCTTGCTTTTTAAGGGTTCGAAGTTTACTATAAACTCTTCCGCTTATAAAGTATATACTTTTTAAGCCGCTTTAAGTCGTGCTATTATTATACCCTTCTTAGGCCTAACGCTAAGGATATTTATATCGTTAGCGAAATTAATAATATAAACCCTTTTTAGCTTTTCGAGCTTTTTATAAAGCGGTATTATATAGTAAATAAAGAGGATTAAGAATAGCGGTAAGCTTTAAAGGACCTTAGTAATAATACGTACTAATATAGCCTTTTTTCTATCGAAAGAAAAAGTTAAGTAGCGCTTATTTATAAAGCTATATACTAGTTTAATAAGCTACTTAAAGTAGCTTTAAAAGGTAAGCTCCCTTAAAAGTTTCTTATAATTAACTATATTAAAGGCTCCTTTAATATTAAGTTAAAAGAATAATATAATCCCTCTTTTAGCCTATATTATATATATTAGTTTTATTACTTAAAGTATCGCCGCTTTTATAAACCTCTCCTTCTTATTTTTAAACTACTTATTAAGTAAGACCTTATTTACCTCCGCTATAGTTATAAGCCTTTAAGCTAAAATCTATTTTAAGACCTTACTTATTATTAGTAAGAGGGAAATAGGCTTTTACCCCTTAGCTATATAGTATACCCCGGGCTTCTTTCCTAGCTTTCGCAGCACTATTATATTTATAGTTTAGAACTAAGCCGGAAAGTATAAGGTCTCCGTATAAGCTATAAAGATCGTTATTAGTTAGGCTGAAAGCGTCGGCCTATAAAGCTTAAGGAAGCTAAGCGGGATCCCGTTTAAGCCCGCTGCTTTTTAGCTCGCTATCTTACTTATTGCTTAAAATATATTTATAAAGTCGATATACCGCTTAATAAATAGCTCCTTATTAGCCGCGGGGTAAGGGGGTCTTAAAAGCATTATAGCCTTAGCTAAGAAAAAGCGTTCCGCTAAAAGCCGGGCTTTCTTATTAAAGTTAGAAGTTAGTTAGTGCTTATAGCCTTTACTAATTAGCGGTAGTAAGTATACTAAGTTTAAGGGAAGTCCGCTATATAGCCGCGCTTACTATTTAACGTTTTATAGCTTTATATTATTAGCGCTAATCTCTTTAAGGAAATCCTTTTAATACTTTTATCTTATATTATATATAGCCCGTTTTTAAGCCGCGGCCGCTTTTTATATCGCCTCTTAATTTACTTAAGTTTAATGCCCCCTATAATGCTTTTAGGCCCTCTTTACGGTCTGCGTAGCTTAAGTCGCCTTTAAGGTAAACTAAGCGTTCCCCCTTAAGACTACTTACTTTTAATATAGCACTATCGCGCGGGCGATTTAGTTAAGGTTATCGTATAAGCTATTTATCTCTATATTAATCTCTTATAAGCTATAAAGTATAGGCTATTATATTTTAAGCCGGGATAAAGCCTTTACCTTAACTTTTTTCTTCTCCGCCTCCTTTTACTTTAATATAGTAAATATCTTACTTAGCCTTACGCTTATTTTAAATAAAACTACTTATAAGATATAATTAAACTTTATAAGGTTAAGGTTTAAGCTAATAAACTAAGCTACTATTTTTATTATAGCCTATATAAGGTCGATCGTGCTATCCTTATATCCGTAAAAGAACTATATATATTTGCCTCTTAGCGTAACTAGTTTAAGCTAAAGCCGCGCGGCTTCTTTAATAAACTATTTTACTTTATTAAAGGTTTAATTATAAGCGTCTTAAAGTAAGTAGTGGATATTAAAGTCCTTAATTAAGACTAAAAGACCTTAGCTATTAAATTCTCTTAAGGCCTTAGCCGGCCCTATTTATATTCCCTTTAATAGTAAGTATAAAGACTTTAACTTTATACTATCGCTAAAAGTTATCTCTTTTAAATTATATCCGGTCTGCGGTATCTACGTCCTTACGTTATATCTTTTATAAACGTATATTATATTACGGCCCTCCTTATAAACTAGTTAGTATAGTACGCCTCTTAAGGCTAAGGCCTTAAAGCCTTATATTTTCTTTACCTCTTAAAGCGCTATTACGTTATACTTAGCGCGGTAGCTAAGGGCTAGCTATGCTAGCTTATATCTTTTCTATATATTTTAATAAAGAACTTTTAGTTTTATATATAAGGGGTTAAGGTAAGGTTTATTATTTAAAAAAAGGTAATAGCTTAAGTTAAGAGCAATACGCTCCGCTATCTTATATATTACTTAATATTACTTAAGTTAGTGCTTATTACTTAAGCCTTAGCTAGTAAGGCTAACGGCGTTTATTTATCTTTTCTTAGTCGCTTAAAGCGTTTCCGCGCTTATAATAAAGCGAGCTTATAGCACTTTATAAAGGGGAGGGGGATTTAAGGGTCCGGCTAGTTATAAGTGCTAGCAAAGCGCTATAGGCGGTTTAAGTAGTAATCCCTTACTTTATCTTAAGCTTTTACCGCTATAAGATAAGTATAGGACTACGATAAGTGCTGCCCGCTTTAAGATATATAGTTATAAAGGATTTCGCTTTTCTTTATACGGTATTTATCTTCGCCGCTTATATATAAGGTCCCCTTATAATAAGCGTATAGCTATATTAAGGTATAACGTTTAGCGATATATTTATATTTATAGTAATTATAATATTAAGTAAGTTAGACTAACTTATTATATAACTTATACTAAAATATTTAAGCTTTAAGGAATAAGTTTATATTATATAGTTTATTAGCCTCCGCTAAGCTACTTACGCTAATAATAAGAGTTATAGCTATAAAAGTCTTAGTTTAAGGCTATATTACTCGCGCTTATATAACTTTTACTTTATTAATATTAGTAATCTTCTTAATTAAAAGTATCTTATTTATCTTAAAGACCTTTATTAAGACATTCTTCGCGATTACTATATAGGCCTTATGCGCTATTACCGCCTCCGGCTTAAAAACACTCCTTACTTAGTCTTAGTTTTATTAATAAAGTTATACCGCTATATTAAACGTTACCGCGATATCCCCGCTTAAGAGGCGTCTTACTACTATAGCAAAGGAGATATTAAGCGCTATATTAATCGCTTTAACTATATCTTTCGGCTTATAATTTAGGATATTTAGTATTGCCCTTATCGGGACTACTACTAGCTCGCGTTTATATTAAGGTAAGATTAGCTTTATTATCGCGTTATATTGTACCGGCCCCTTAAGGCTTATTACTACTATTACTTAAGTCCGCTTAAGCCCTCCTTTGCTTTAAGCTTATCCTTATCTTAGTTCCTTATATATAGCCTTCTTTATTACGCTTTAAATAGCCTTATAAAGTTTAAAGTCGGCTTATACTATAATTAACACGCTCTTAGCGCGCTCCTTAGCGTAAAGGAGGGTTTCGACTATTACCTATACTTAGTTAAACTATACGTATATATTAAAGGCCTACATATACTTAATTTAGTAGCACGTAGCTAAATAATTATTTTTTTAAAGCTAAAAAGGGAAAGGGGAAATCTTTATTTAAGCTACGTAGCTTTATACTTTATAAAGGTCGCTTAAGCAGCCTATACTTAAGTTAAGTTTAAGTTAAGGTTAAGCTAAGTTTAAGTAAAGCTTTATATAACTTTAGTTATATATCGGCTTAACTTTAAGTTATTTACTATAGTATAACTATAGCTCTTTTTATAGTATAGCCTATAATACTATCCCCTTTTTAAGCTATCGCGTACTAAAGTATATAACGTCGCCGCCCCGCCCCCCGCTCCGCGCTTAACGTTAATCGGTACGGTCGTCTTTATTATGCTTATAATTATATGCTAACGCACCCCCCCCGAATAATATCGCGTTATAGCGTTAAATACGTTATACGCTTACTTATTTACGCCGCTACGTTATCTTAAGTAGCGCTAAGGCGGTATAACGTATCTCCTCCGCTTACTACTATTATTAGTACTTAAGGCACGCCTTACCTTCCCGCCGCTTATAGTCCTTAAGTATAAATACCTTTCTTCTTTCTTTTTCCCTCTTTTTTCTTTTCTTCTTTTTTAATTATTAATCTTCTCGCGCGCGCGCCCCCTCCTATAATAGCTTCGCTATGCCGCGCCTTAATATATCTATTATAGCCCTTTACGCATTATCTCCCGCCCGCTTATAAGCGTTTTTTAATAGTGCGCCCCTTAGTACGCTTAGCGATAATACGCTACCGCCTTTATATTAGTCCTTGCGCCCGCCGCTATCGCTTAGTAAGCGGAGCGTAATATATAGCACTATTATACTACGCCCCCCTTACTTTATATATATTAAATATATAGCGTTTCTTAATATAAATACTTAGTATAGCGCTTATTAAAATTAAGCCTCGCTTTAAGCTAATAACTATTTTGCTTATACTTACGCCGGATTATATTATTTACTTATATATCCTTATTCTTAAACCTTATACGATATAATGCTAATACGATATTAATATACTAGCGATATAGTCGCCGTTATTAACGCGCTTTAAGACTATATATTTTAAAAGACGTTTAAGAATTATTATATTAACCTATATATATATTCTCCGACCCTTAATAGATATTAGCTAAAAGAATATTATTAACGATTACTATAATATATAAAGTTAGCCCGCGCCGCTATTATAGCGCGCTAAGCTTAAATATACCTTAATATTTCAAGTTAATTTATTAGTATTAGTTAATAATAAGTAGCTTATTTAAATTACGTCTTAGTTCTTTATATATTTTATTTATATTTACTTTATATCTTATTATATTTTATTATATCTATTATCTATTTAGTTATTATCTTTACTTAGTATGCGTTTATAGCATATCTTCTTTATATTTATTGTTTAAAATCGTCTTAACGCTTATTAAGCATAGCCCGAAACTCTTTTTTATTTTTCTTAGTTTTTATCTTTTTTTTACTAACTCCTTTATCCTATTCCTTACTCCCTTACTTAGCTTACTATCGTCCTTCCGCCTTGCCTTTATTATTCTTTATTATACTACTATACTATTTCTTAAATTCCTTTTAAGCGATTATATCTTAAAGGTCGCTAATTAGCTACTACGTTAAGTTAGCATACTTATACTACTTTATTAAGACTTAGTATTGCTTTTTCTTTTTAATCCGTTTTTACTAAGCTTATTAAATCTTTTTTATAATATACTTTAGTTCGTTATCTTCTTTAATTATTAGCGGTAGCTAGTAGTCGTTAACTACTTAGCTAAGTAAGGGGTTATCCGCTATATAATAAAGGAACTTTATATATAGTCTTTTATATACCCTCCTTAATATATTAAGTTCTACTATATATAGGCTAACTACCTTTATTATAATATACTTTTAGTATAGTTAGTTAAGCTTCCGCTAAGGCCTATTTATAATATACTTCTTTATATCTAGCTATACTTTATTACTTACTTAAAGCCTCTCTGCCGGCATATGCGATTAGTTCGCTATCTCCTTTTATCTTACTTATAACGCGGCGATCGCTGTTTAAAGGAAGTCGGCGACCTTCTTTATCCTTTATATAAAGGTCTATACGCTTTTTACGTTTAGTATAAGCGGTCCTTCTTTTTATGCGATTTAAATCGGCTTAATATTATACTTATATATAGCGAAAAAGGGGCTTATACCCGTTATTAATACTACTTAATTATTAAGTGCCGCCTAAGCGTAAGGTAGCTATGCTTATTAATCGTCTTACTTATAGTAAATATATATACGGAGGTATGCTTATACCTTTTAGTTTACGCGCTCCGTTGCTTTATTAGTCTATAGGTAATAGGCTAAACTTAGTTTCTTTTAAACCCCGGTTTATTAGTAGAATTCTCGCTAAAATTACTATATTTAGTTTATCCTTTAGTTTAAGACGATAAACCTTAGTATTCTATAAAAGCGGAAGTAAGATTATAAGAACTTAATAGTATATATTACTACTTTTATTATTAGTATTGCTTTTAAGGTTATCGCCTTTATTAGCCTATTTATTATTACTTAAAGGTTTTAAAATTCTTTAGTCTTTATTAGCGGTAAGTCGACTATAAAGTCTATTATTAAGTATATAAATAGCTATATAAAAAGCAATAATAGCTAAAAAAGCCCTTTTTAAAGTTACTTTTAAATATAGCCTCTTTTATATAGTCCGTAGTTTATAATAAGCTAGTATATAATCGATAACTAGCCTAACTAAAAGAACTTTTAAGCTAGTATTATAAGTATTCCCTTATGCTTTAAGTATCTTACCGCTATTAAGTTATATATACGCTAAGCGATTAATACTTAAAGTTCGTTTAACTCTTTATCCTCCCCCTCCTTAAAGTATTAAGCCTTACTTAATACTTAAAGGCGGTCTTTAAAGTAAAAGCGTCCTTTTATATTAATTATATATTTACTTACTTAAACATTTAGTTATTACTTTAAGGCTAGCGACTAGTCGCCGTCCCGCACCGCTTTAAATACTACTTAATACTCCTTAGCTTTTTATAGTATCGCTATTTATTAATCTTATATCTCTTACTTATTAAATATATAAGCTAGTTATACTTATTCCTTAAGCGTATCTTAGCTTAAGTTTAGGTTAAGTTTTAGCTAAGCTCCGCCTTTATTTGCCCTGCCTTTAGCTTATAGTGCGGGGTCGCTTACCTTTTTTATATAAGCAATTAACCTTACTTTCTCCTCCTTTACTTATATCCTTATAACTATACGCTCTTCTTATACTAATTATCGCGGGAGGTTTATATACTCGCCGCTTAAAGGGACTTAACGTTTTATTAGCTATATACTATCCGGGATTATTTAAACTATGCGTCTTATCTCCTTCTTATTAAATATACCTTTTAGCTTATCTTAGTCTTATCGTAATAAGGCGTTAAGTACTACCGCTAACCTCCTTAAGCGGTACTTTAATATAAAGTTATAGGAGGTAAGCTTTATTACTTACTTACTTTATCTTTTATTTAACTTCCTTTTTATTATAAAGTACTTTAAATTCTTATAGTCTATTAGCATTATAAATACTAGTATATTATATAGCTTTACCCCTTAAAAGTTTAAGTACTTTATAATCGTAAGTAATTCTTTATTATAAATTAGGTAGTTATACTTTACTATATTAAGTTATTTTAAGAAAAAGCTTACTAAATATCATATTTTATTTAGCCTTACTTATATAAGTATACCGCTTATCGCGTACTTAAAGCAGTCCGCCTTTAAGTATATCTCTTTACTAAGGTCGTATAGCTATAGTACTAGCGTATTATAAAATACCTCTTAAATAAACTTAAACGCGGCTTAGTGCTCCTTAGTCTATAAAAAAGGTGCGTTCTTTTTATAAAGACTATTTAAGTATCGCGAGGCCTTAGTATAAAGCGGAATAAACGCGTAGTAGTAGTTTACGAACTTAAGGAAGCTTTAAACGCCCTTTACGTTCCTTAGCGCCTCTTATATATAAATAGCTTAAATCTTCTTTAAGTTATATTAAACCTTACTTTTAGCTTATATAATAAAACCTAAGTACTTTACTTTTTTTATTATAAAGTCGTATTTCTATAGGTTTAGTATAAGGCCTACTTTTTATAGCTTTTTAAGCACCTTTGCTACCTTATCTTAGTAATCCTAGAGCGACCTTAATAAGTAAATTAAAACGTTATTTATATATACCGTAATAAACTTATAAAGGTAGTCTTTTAAAACTTAATTAATATAGCGTTAAAATGTAGCTAGCTTCCTTATAAGGCTAAATAAGCATACTTACTACTTAAATAGTCTAAACCTTGTTTAAAAGGCTATCTTAAACTTATAGCCCTCCGCGATTTTAATCTTATAAAACGCCGCGATAACGTTAAGTTTTATAAACTAATATACCTTCGCTAATATCTATAGCGTTTTTATAATTAGTAGTAGCGTATATTAATCCCTTTTTATAATTATATTTAAGGCTTAGTAATTATAGTAAAAGTATAGGCGGCTATCGGCTTTCTTTATAAATAATACTAGCGCCGCGGTAGCTAAGCTACTTAAGCGGATTAAGTTTGCTTTTAGTAACTCGTTTAAGGTTCTTTAAAGGATAAGGAGTTCTTCCTTTAATATATTATATAAGGGCCCTTATAATAGTAGCGGCTCCTTACTATCTTTATTTAAGGTAAGGTAGATCTTATAGTTTATACTTAGTTAAAATAAGAGCTACTTAAGCGCTTTTATAAGTATAAAGAGATTTAAGTAAGCTTATAGTGCTTAAGCTAAGACGTAATCCGCTAAGTCGATAAGCGTTTTTAGCTAAAAGGCCCTCTTTATATCCTTTATTATAACCGCTTTTATATTAAACGTTTATCGCCGCCTTTAGCTATCCTTTTAAGCCCTTTTTTATTAATACTCCGCCGCGAAGATAAAGGCGCTTATTAGCTTCGCTTTTTAGATATTTACGATCTTCGCGGCTTCTTTAAAGCCTTAAAAGCCGATCTAAATCCTTGTTTTTCTATACTAAATCTACTTTCCCTTAGTATCGTAAACTACTTTATTCTTCTTTATCTATAGTCTCCTTAAGAATATATTATAGCTTAACTCCGGTACTACGTAAGTAAATATCTACTTTAAGTGCTTATTAATCTTTATCTTAAACGCTATAACTCTTTTTATTTAAAGCGTTAGTATATCCTTTAAGAAAGGCTATAGTAGCCTCCTTATCTTATTTATAAAAGGTGTTTATAGCTTTATCGCTACTCCTTTACTTATTATAGCATAGTAGTTATAGCTTATATTTATAAGTGCGTTAAGCCTTTTCTTTTTATTAATATTAACTTTAAGCAGTATTAAGTTTAGTATAAGGTGCCCCCTTATTAACCTTTAAGCCGTTTACTATTTCTTTATCTCTCTTAGTGCTTAATTTTATACTAAGGTTCCTTTTTTCCTAAATTAAAATCTACTTTAGTTACTTCCTTAATCGTAGCTATAACTACTTATAAGGTTCCTTCCTTTTTCTTTTTATAAAAGCGGGCAATATACCTTATTATCTTATAAGCGAAATACTTCTATATATTAAGCCGGCTTTATCCTCCCCTTAATTAAGTTATAGCGTTAATTTTACTTATTAAAGTATTGCCTTTTAAGTCTTTTTAATTTTAGGCCCCCCCTCTTATTACCTTCTTTTAGCCTTAAAACGGCTACTTTATTTACTAAACCCTTTTTAGCTTTACTGCGATCTACGCTACTTAATTAATATACGCTAAGAAGCTTAAGGTTAAGAGATTTACTATTACGAGTACTTCTTAAAAGCGAAGACTTAAGGCGCCTTTTAAGAATACGATTTATATATCGTATAGCTATAACCCCCCTCTTACCTTAAAGAGCCTCTATTTTAACTTTAAAAGAAATACTATAAACGTTTAGTTCTCGCCTTACTTAATCGTGCGGATAGCCGCTATAGCCCGCAATTAAATATTAATATTAAGGTAAATTAAGTTAAAGTACTTAAAGAACTTTTACTAATTATAGCCTTAATCCGCTTTAGTGCCGTAATAAGTCGCTATAGTTTATTATAGCCCTATATCTAAGTAGTTATAGATTAAGTAAAAAACCTCCTTTAAGCTTAAGAAGAAGTCTTAGTTAATCTTATACTTTTTTTATATATATTATGCTTAAAGCGTAAAGTAGCGATACTAGCTATCGAACTTCCTTAGCGCTAAGAGTAGTTTTTATAAGTCCTTTTTTTTATTGCTTCTTTCTTTATCGCGGGCGTTATAGTCCTCGCTATTATATTATAAGGTAGTATTAAGCCGCTAGTTAGTAGGCCGGCCCCTTCTTATATATATATCTTTACTATCTTTTTTAACTTTTATATTAAGGCCTTAAATTAGCTTTTTAGCTATTAAATCTACTGCTAGCTTGCTTAAACTTAATAGCTTATCTTAATAGCCCTTACTTATAGCGAGAGGATTGCTTATTTAACCCTCGTTTAAATATCGGCTTCTCTTAGCCCCCTCTCCTACCCCCCTTAAGCGTAACCTCCTTATACTAAGTAGCTTTCTTACTTACGCTATATTACTATTAGTAAGTATCTTTTTAAGTTATATAACTTTATTTAAAAGGAGCTTTAAATATATTAAAGGCTTATATATACTTAGTTTTATAGTATATAGCTAAATAATTGTTTATTTAAAGCTAAAAAGAAAAAGGAAAAATCTTTATTTAAGCTATATAGCTTCGTACTTTATAAAGGTCGCTTAAGTAGCTTATACTTAAGTTAAGTTTAAGTTAAGGTTAAGCTAAGTTTAAGTAAAGCTTTATATAACTTTAGCTATATATTAGCCTAACTTTAAGTTATTTACTATAATATAACTATAGCTTTTTTTATAGTATAGCCCGTAATAATATAAAACTATACCCGCGATTTTATTATAAGCCTTTTTTTATCGGTATTACGTATAGTTTAGCTAGGCTATATACTATCGTTTCGTTAAGGTAAGTTTTACTCCTTATTTAAGTATATAAAGCTTAAGGGCGTCTCGTCGCGCTAAGCGCTATAGTCGATACCGATATAAGGCGGACTACCCCCTCGCCCCCGCGTCCCCTAGCTACGCTGCGATATCGTCTTAAAAGGGTAACCGATACCGCCGAATTAATTATTATTATTAGCGAAAGTTTTAAACGTAATACGCACCCGCTACGGGTAAGTGTTTAGTTTGCGGAGAGGTTTTATAAAGCTATATAAATAATATATAATAAGTAGTATATAGTATTAGTAAAACTTTTATATATATAATTAATTTTATAGTATAAATATATTTTTACGGTAAATTAATATACTACTTTACTTATTAAGGCTTTAAAACTAAGTATAGTTATATAGTTAATTAAAACCGTTTAGTAAGTATTATAATACTAAAGAAGCGCTTATAAAGACGAGGAAAAGATATAATTAGTGCGATATAGCGATATATATATAAGAGGGTTGCTAGGACTTTTACTATAGTGTAATTTACTAGCGATCTTATGTACACTTTAACTTACTCTATCCTTATTGGCTACAATCCTCTATCTCGTGACCCGAGAGCTAGCTCCCTTACCGCACTCAAAAGGGATCTGGCCCCTTTGGTCCTTGTCGTCCGTTGTACCAGGCACACCCCTAGGGATCCAAGAGGCAACGGCACGCGTAAACGCCGACCTGGTCCTTTTCATGTTCAGCGCGACTGCAAAGCGCCTTCGGTAGCCGCCGATGACGGCGCCCACAGATCCTCGCGACCGAGCATGCATCCGTGGCCGAGACCGCGAGGGCGCCCATGGTTGTTTCGCCGCCGACCGCTTTCCACCGCATGCTCCCGGCCGCTGGCTTTCTTTGGCCCATCAGTTGCTCCGCCACGCCTCGCCATCGTCGGCTCCGGCCCGGCGGGGTTCTACGCTGCTTCTAGAGTTATGTCGCGGCGTCCAGACGCATGCATCGATATGTACGAGGCCTTGCCCGTGCCCTTTGGCTTGGTCCGTTATGGTGTCGCTCCAGACCACCCCGAGGTCAAGGTGGGGCAAGCATGCGTCGCCGAGACAAGGCAAACACCCGCACTCGCTGACAACCCTAGCAGAATTGCCAAGCTAGGTTTGACGCCATCGCAATGTCCCCAAACTTCCGCTTCATCGGCAATGTGTCCGTCGGCCACCCAGGACACTCGGCCGAGCATTGCACTGTGCAGCTTGAAACCCTCATGCGCCATTACGATTCCATCTTGATGGCGTACGGGGCTTCCGAGGATCGGCAGCTCGGGATCCCCGGCGAGTCGAGTCTTGGCGGGGTGTACTCGGCTCGTCAGTTTGTCGGCTGGTACAATGGGTTCCCGGACTCGGCCGGCCTAGAGCCCGACCTGACCCGTGGCGAGGAGGCTGTCATCATCGGGCAGGGCAACGTCGCCTTGGACCTAGCGAGAATACTACTGGCGGGCGTCGACGCCCTCAGGCGGACTGACATTACCGAGCGCGCCCTCGCTCAACTTGCCATGAGCCGAGTCAAGAAAGTGCGCGTAGTTGGGAGGCGAGGGCCAATGCAGGTTGGTCGACTGAGTCGAATCCACGCTAACCTCCGATCTACTGACGACGGCCCCTCTAGGCTTCCTTTACCATCAAGGAGGTCCGCGAGCTCATGAAGCTGCCCAAGGTAGCGTTTCTTCCCATCCAACGCTCTCTCATACCGGGCAATGTTGGTGGTCTTGCCCGAGCGCCACGACGGCTCATGGAGGTTCTGATCAAGGGGGGCTGTGCACCATCACCCGACATAGCCAAGGTGTGGTCTTTGGACAGCTGCCTCTCCCCGAAGCGCTTCCTGGCCCGCAGTGACGTGCCCACCGCGGTTGGGAGCACCGAGTTTGACGTGACCAGCCTTGCGGCGCCGTTCGATCCGCAGTCGCGCGCGACTACCACCGGGGAGATGCTTACCTTGCCGTCGGATATAGTCATTCGTTCCGTGGGCTACAGATCGGTTGGTCTTCCGGGTTTCGCCGAGGCCGATATTCAGTTTGAGGAGGGGCGGGGTGTGATAGCTCACGATGGTCGCGGTCGAGTGGTGCGCTCCATGCCGCCTCTCCGTGACGATGCCTCGCGCGAGCAAGCCACCGGCTTGTACTGTGCGGGCTGGGTAAAAACGGGTCCGACTGGTGTCATCGCCTCTACCATGCAAGATGCGTTTGCGACAGGAGATGCTATCATACAGGATTGGCAGTCTGGCCGCTTCCTTCAATCAAGCCAAGTCGGCGCGACCGGAGGCTGGGAAGCAGTGAGGCAAGAGGTCGGACCCAGTGCTGCCCTCTTTGTGTCCTGGGATCAATGGCGCAAGATAGACTTGGCCGAGGCGGAGCGCGGGGAGAAAAGCGGCAAACCACGAGAGAAATTCACAAGAACGGCAGACATGTTGTCGGTTATCAAATGACAGCTCCATGGCCGTAAGCTAACGCGTTTGTACTGTCTCCTATGCCTTGGAGTTGTGGATTTTTTCTGTCAGCTCTGGCACCTTCTCAAACAAGTCGCCAACCAGCCCAACATCTGCCACCTGGAAAATGGGAGCGTCGGCGTCCTTGTTGATGGCGGCAATGATTTTGCTGTCCTTCATGCCGGCCAAATGCTGTATGGCGCCGGAAATTCCCACCGCCATGTAGAGTTGAGGTGCCACAACCTTGCCCGTCTGCCCAACCTGGAGGCTGTTATCGGCGTAGCCACTGTCTACAGCCGCGCGCGACGCACCCACCGCGGCGCCTAGTGCATCAGCAAGGGGGAGCATCACCTTGTCGAAGTCTTGTTTGGACTTGAGACCACGGCCGCCCGAGATTACTTTGCTCGCGGTCGCTAGGTCTGGCCGGTCCGATTTCGCAAGGTCCTCGGACACCCATTCGGAGGTCACCTCTGCTTTCGGATCCGCACCCGGTATAACAGCGGCGGATCCCGACCCCGGGGCCGCAGGCGCGAAGGCAGTCCCCCGGATGGTGATGACCTTTACCGGGTCCGACGATTCGACCGTGGCAATAGCATTGCCGGCGTATATGGGTCGCACAAACGTCTTTCCATCCTCAATGGATGTGATGTCTGAGATCTGCTGCGAATCTAGCAAAGCAGCAACTCTGGGTAGTATATTCTTGCCGAAAGCCGTGTGACCAGCGATGACATGCGTGTAGTTGCCTTTTTTGATGTTGTCGACCAGTAGCTGCGCGTAGCTCTCGGGCAGTCCCTGTGCCCGACGTCAATACCTCGAACACAC